>JBBMOL010001268.1:0-43689 GCA_037954665.1 Laguncularia racemosa | reverse complement strand
GGTCGTATCAAATAAAAAGTGGTGAAAAGTAAGGTTGTCGATCCCTCGAGGAACCAATAGAGTACTTGATCTATGGCAATTCTTATAAATATCTAGGTGATTAAAAAGGGGTTTTGAAATGTCTAATCTAAAAATTTAACTTAAAGCAACAAGGAAATTTTATGAAGAATCTATCAATTATGAACAAGGGAAATTAGAATTCACCCTAGATTTGTTAATCAAATTGCAAACCATGTTATATCAACTTGTGGTTTAAGTTTATTCAATGAGTTTAGAAAATCCTTTTTAGGATGTTGACCTTAAATTAATTAGTCGGCTTCCGCGTCTCCAATTAACCAAGGAATCAAAATTATGTTCATACACCTCCCGATGCTACAAACAACTAATGCCCTAAACAATTAACCCTAATCCCTTAGTTGATTAATTAACAAGAAAATTGCATTGTGCCCTCCATAGACTCTAATTAAACCAATTATCGCAACTCCCGTATTGACAATCAATCTAATTAAGAATTCCTAACAAATCCTCATCAACTCCCGTATCAAAAGGATTTCTAACAATTATAATGAAAGACCAATTATAATGAAATCAAAGGAATTGCAATCATGAATAATCCTAATAATTCCTAATCATATAACATGGCTAAAAATTTCCTTTTAACATTCTAGGGTTTCATCCAATTTCCCACAAGGATGATTTAGAACATTATAGTATGAATTGCATAAAAACAATTGAAATAAATAGATGCAATGGAATTATATTAAACAATAAGATTAAACTAATAAATGGCATAAAAGAAAATAAAGTAAATGGAACAATTGCTATAATCTTAAAGAGCTTCAATCTTCCAAAATGATCCTTGAATTCTTCAATTGAAAGCAAACTTCAACAAAATGACATTCTTTCTTCAAACTAAACTTTGGAAAAATCTAAAGTACCTAAGGAAATTCTAATGAGGCTAGAACAAAGAAGAAGAAAAAGAATTTAAAACAAAAGAAAGGATGGATTCTCCAACAAAAAGGGATGCTCTCAAGGTTCACACAAGGGGCCTATTTATAGATCCAAAGAGAGGGGGATAAGGTTGATCTGATGAGGATTTGAGTCAGCAAATTAAATAAGATACGATTTTGGAGAGATTTTCGCAATGGATATTCCCGGGGAGTAATGAAGGCCGGTTCAAGGCCGGCGGCCTTGAATGTAGGCCGGCTTTAAGGCCGGCGGCTTTAATGCTTTTTAAGGCCGGTTTAACTAGGCCGGTCCAAGGCCGGCTCAAAGCCGGCGGCCTTGAATGTAGGCCGGCCCAAGGCCGGCGGCCTTTATTGCAATCCTCCGCTCGCTTCTTCAATTTTGTGAAAAACTCCTCCAATTAAATTGTAATTTACTTTTGGGGTCCTCAAAACCTGTATTTTCACAATAAACACCATTAAGTATCATTTCTTTATATTTTTTATAATATTGAAATAAATTTAATATAAGCCAAAGAAAATATAAGATAATGTGATCTTATCACACTCTAACCCATGCCAAGGATCAAATCAGTAAGTCTTTCCGCTTTCCTCTTTTCGTTCTTCATTCGAATATTGATTTTCTTGACGTTTCTATTTTTGCCATCGTTCGTACCAGATGCTAGGGTTAGTCGAAATTAGGTCAAGGGAATTTTAATGTGCATTGCTACTTTTATTGATTATATTCATGATTTATACTTCATTAGTTAATTGTTCACCGAATTTCATCCCTAAGATCTGTCAGAGTTTTCATCATAGAAATCCCAAGATCTGACAAAGGGTTTTGTTTTGCATTGATTCCTTTGATGATCTTGAATGAATTGATTCACCCAGGCATTACTTACTCTGTCAATATTCGATAACCTAGGGGGGTTGACCATGAATTTGTAATCCATTACAACTTCCAACCATAGTTAATCTTCTTTAAGGGTATATTACATATGGCATAGTAATTGAACCAAGAGCTTTAATGAACATTCTATAAATGTTAAATCTAATGCCCGATTACACTTTCATGTTCATGTTCAACTTCAATCATGCTTTTAAGGTCATTACATCATGGCAGTTATATTAAGATAATATCATCTGAGTAGGATTCTCATCTAGTAGTAATATCCTTTCACTAATTTTTACATCCTATCCTAGACATTTACGCTTTCTAATGTTTGATTGTAGATGGCAATAAAGAAACAACATCAGAAGCAGAAGAAAAGGGCCAGAACTGAAGGTCTAGGTAGTAGCAGTGGTGGGAGAATTCCCCTAGGACTTAGTGGGAATGAAGTGAAAAGGTATAAGGCTTTAGAAGCCATGAAGCGAATTACACCAAATGTTTGCTTAAACTGGGGAGTAATCCAGGATTATATATATAACTCGACAATTCGAAAGACTATTAGTTGATCTTGCCTAGGCTAATCTTCTCTCCATGATGAGAAGATATATAGGGGAGTTACTTTGGAATTTTTGGCTACCTTCTGGATTAGCAAAATGGATCGCCTCTTTAGTCTGGACAACGATGTTTCCTTTTCAGCATTTGGGAAACATCATTCGATGAGTATGACAAAATTCTATGAGTACACTAGTTTTGTACTCTCCAGAATACATTCGAACTGATGAGTTCAAGTCCCTCCCGACTAGATGGCTAGTGTGCACACTGTCATACGCTCAGTTTTGGTCATCAATCGCTGGGAAAAGTCCCTATGATCCTTCACTGTCAAGGGGATCACATCTCAAGCAAATAAGCCATAGAATTTACACTCTTTGCTTGTCTACTCACTGAACAGTAAGATAAACAGTGTTGGAGTGGTCAGCCAATTGGATTTATATCTAATGTGGAGCATGATAAGGGGTGAGAGGGTGAATGTAGCAGTGGAGTTAGCCTTTGCAATACGCCAGCAAGCTTAACTATCCAAAAAAGGCTGCTTCTGTGGTGCATATATTACTCGAATTTTGAAAAATATGAATGAATTCCCTGAAGAAGCTCCTAGAGATAAAATAGGAGAATCCTATCCTATGACCAATGTGGCCGTCCAACAATGGGATATTCCAAAGGTAGAAGAAAGAGGTGACTCTTCTGGAAATGATGTGAAAGATGAAACCACCAAACAATTGGAAGAGCTCACCGAGGAATTCAAGAAGCTAAAACGGAAGAACCAAAGTCTCAAATGCTACATCGGTTCTATAGCCGAAGTGTTTGCAAAGAAACTAAAGGTGAAGCTTCCGGATTGCATCACTTCTTCTTCTTCCTCATCTAGTGATGATGGAGAGGTCCCAAGGGAGGTAGCTCGAGAGGCAGTTTAGGAGGAAGATGATGATGATGACATAGAAAGAGAGATTGACACTTATACTTCAGAAGGGGCTATGGGGTCAGAAGCGGAAGAAGAAGTTGGTGACGACGAAGAGGATGAATGATCCTTTCCCTTCTAACTCTTCTATTTTTGAACTTTGTTATCTTTAGATCATTTTATGATGACAGGAGAGCAAAATTAGCCTTGTATTAACTTAATTTAAGGACTCATGCTTTACTTTTCTTTATTTTTCTTTCTTTTTAATTTCTGTTGTAGTCTAACTTCTTTCGAGTTTTCTTCTTTATATAGTTTTCCGGATTTTGATATTGCAGCAACTGTTAGATTCATACAATTCTTGAATACTGGAGCTACTACGCAACATATGGTTTTGATCGAGCACTTAATGAATAGCAACATTGAATTCAGGAGAGCACTAGTTCTTTTTATTACCTGTTATGTCTTAATTTTTCTCTATTTAATGCTCTTTCCTTGTCTGATTTTATTGTAAGTATAGACATTGAGGACAATGTCTAACTTAATTGTAGGGGAGGGGTATTAAATATTATGAACAAAAGGGAAAAAGGATAACTAGGTGTATATGTGCGATTATCGATATAGAAAGTTGAAAATTTTCAAATTTTTTTCAATTACTACCCAATTTTGAGTAGAAAAATTTTCAAGATTCTTCCAATTTTCTATCAAAATTCCTCTTACATTTTCTATGTTGCTAGAATTTTAGCTGCATTTGAGGAGTGTTTTAGCATTCAATGATTGAAGCCCTAAAAAAGAATGTAGTGCAATTCACTCCTGCTTTTGCACTGAATTTTTTCATACTTAATCAAAATTTTAGAATAAAAATCTTTGTGAAGCAAGTTTACTTGTCATTTAAAGGTAGAATTCAAAGTTAGAAATTGAACCAAGGTCCTTAGCAAAATGTTAATTAGCTTGGTTTCTAAGTTACTAGGAAGTATATTGTTTAATCAAAAGTCTTGAGAGCTAATCAATCCATTATAAAAGGGTAAATAAAGCAATTCTCTTAATGATCTTTTTTTTTTTAAGAGACCTTTTAAGAAAAGTTTAATTCAAAATAAGATATCTTAGTTAGTATAAGCAGGCTTTGGTCCCTCAGAAGAGCAAAGTCTGACCCCGCTACTAGCTAAATAGATTAGTTAGAGTAATGGAGGTTCGATGGGATCCCTTCAAAACCTGGTCATCTAGGGTCGTCCGGCCGACCAAGGAAATTACGCCAAAAAAAAAATGAAGTTCTTGAAACTCGAGTGATTAAGTCCATAGAGACGCCTTCAATTGAAGGGATAATGTTTGATAACTTGGGTGATGAACCCGGGATTATCGGCTGAAAGCTTGTGACAAGGGTTTCGGGATCCTAAATAAATAAATAATGAAACTTTTAGGAAGGTCTATTAAAGGAAGAGGAATCCAGGAGAATCTCATATCCAAAATACTTTTATGATGGAGAAGTTCGCTTAGAGAGATGTATTAGGAGGCTATGTACTCTGAAGTGGTTAATTGAAGTGAGCCAAGTCTCTTTTTGTTTCTGTTTGACCTTGAGTTTGATTTTTTTTTTTTTTTTGAAAGCTGTTATTAAAAGATAGAGGTAGAATCTTACTTTACTTTGATTAATTTTAAAACTTTGATTAAAGTATCTCTAGTTCAATATTGCAGGATAAGGTGAGGAGTACATTCATTCAATTGAGGAGTTCCATTGGATATTAAACATGATCATTGATGAATGTTGATATTCTAGCTTACGGGTTTTGAAATATAAAGTCCCCATTTTGAATTTATGGTCTTTACAATTGCTTTGCTTAGGGACAAACAAAGATTCAAGTGTGGGGGAATTTGATAATCGCCATAAAACTCTAAATTCTAGGAGGATTTTAAGCTCTCATAAGTTGATAATTAGTAAAAAAAAATCAACCGAATACGAGGCTTAATAAAGGAATATGTTGCTTTCAGGTGTAATGAAGATCATTGAAAGAAATTGAGAAGAAAAACAACAAAGAGAAAGGAAGAAGAGCATCTCCCCTGCTACCACGCCCCTATATCAGAGGGCGTATGGAAGAGAAATAAGGAATAGAAGCTACCACGCCCTCGCCACGTAGGGTATTTAGTGTGATGGCTTAAGCTGGAATTGTTGGAAATGTTGAGGGTTATTGCCATATCGGAAGTTAGGATGATCCCTCCATCTAGGATTGTAAGTATTTGAATAGGGATCATACTTCCTCTGCGGTTGTCCTGGGAATCCTCCTACAACATTGGCGTGTTCATGATTGTCATCTTGTAATGTGGGGCACATGTCGGTACGATGATTAGGAGCAGCACAAATTCCACAAGCCTTCACCTGCTGTGCTTTTCCAAGGGCTATCTATTGCACAAGGGAGGTTAGGTTGGAAATTTGATGTTCAAGGTTAGACACACTTACCTCATTTACCTTCCTTGAAGATGTATCATGCCTATACCCAAATTGTTGCGAATTGGCAGCCATAATGGAGATCAATTCCCTAGCTTGACCAGGGGTTTTGTTTACTATGGCGCCTCCACTTACAGCATCCATCATCTTTCTTTCCATCGGAAGTAGGCCTTTGTAGAAGTATTGGATGAGAACTTGTTCAGATATCCTATGTTGTGGACAGCTTACACACAGTTGCTTGAACCTCTCCCAATACTCATGAAGAGTCTCGGTGTCCCTCTATTTGATACCATAAATTTCTCTTCTTATACCAGCGGCTCTGGATGCGGAGAAGAATTTATCCAGAAGAGCCTCACCATATCTGTCCAAGTGGTTATAGAACCTGGGGGCAAATAAAACAACCAATCTTTAGCTTTAGTACTTAAAGAAAATGGAAAAGCACGTAACTTGATTTGATCGTCGGTTATTCCTTGCGGCCTCATGCTAGAACACACTATATGAAACTCTTTCAAATGTTTGTGAGGATCTTCATTCTCAAGACCATGAAAGGTGGGTAGCAGATGTATTAACCTAGATTTCAACTCGAATTCAACAGCTAGTTTAGGATAATGGATACAAAGTGGTTGTTGATTCACATCCGGTGTAGCCAATTCTCTTAATGTTCTCTCGGGATTAGCCACATCGTCTTCTTTTTCAGAATCAATGGATGAATCAGGCAAATCCGATGCTAAGTTCAGTCTAGGGGATGATCTAGCTTCTCTTCGCAGCCTCTTAAGAGTCTTCTCAATCTTCGGATTATAATTGAATGCACCTGTATGAGAAGAACGAGTCATACAAGAATAGAAATAAATTTGACACCAATCCCCGGCAACGGCGCCAAAATTTGATGGGTGTCGAATCCAACAAAATTAAAAACCTACTCCTAGACAATTATATGATTTGCATATAGTGGTGAGTAGAGTCGAATCCACAGGGATTGGTTAAAGATATTTCTATTCAAAGGGAATAAAGAGGAAAAGAAAAATGGGGGGTTTTGTTTGTGAATCGAAGTAATGTTGAAACAAGATAATAAAGTCAAATATTGATAAAGCCTAGCTAAAGGAATCAAGATATTTTAATTATAGGAATTGATCATCGATGCAATTATTTTTCTATTCTTATTTCTAGATAAACTGGTTATGGTTATTAACAAGCTCTAACAACCTATCTCTCCTTACTTCCTCGATAATCAAGACAAGCTCTTTGATTACTTCTCTTATCGATTAGATAACCGTAGACAAGCTCTTAGGATTTAATCTATCAATAGCATTAAAAATCTAGAGAGACCACCAATTTATGCCAGCAGATTATAAGATAACCTATTTAAACATGATCATACACCTCCATAACATGAATTCGATCATCTATTTTATAACCAAACATGTTATTGTGTCACTGAGACTAGAACAATCAAACAATTACGGATTTGACGCGCTAGTTGACAATATATTAACTTGCTAATTGAGTAGAAGAGCTCTAATTCATACCAATCAACAAAGATAATAATGACAAAACGTTCATAAGATATATGAATATCCAAAAACAAAGAATAGATTAAAGACACATTAATTAGATCTCACAATTCGTGGAGAATTAAACATCTATGACCCCTTGGCTAGAAAAGTACTTAGCTACACATGTTCTTCATCAAAACGAAAATTAAAAGTAAAAAATAGCAAGCCTCTGTTCCCCGTCGCCTGCTCTGCCTCCTTCCTTCCTTTTTGTCTCCAGATTTTCCAAGATTCAAGATTAAAAGATGCCTCTAACCCTCTATGGTTAGTTCTATTTATATTGTTAAAGGAATGGCAAGTGATCTTTTGCTAGCAAGATACGAAAATATCTTTCCTTTTTCAATTAGATTTCGAGAAGTGAATATTCGTCCGCTTGGCATGCCCTACAACACGGCCATGGGGCAAGCCGTGCCTTCCTCTGTGCATAATCTTCAATTCTTCATCCGTATCCAGTGTGTGCCACGGCTTCAACCACGGCCAGATCTCAAGCCGTGTCTCTCTCCCTCTCATGCACTGTGTAGCACGGTTTGCACCATGGCCATGCCTCAAACCGTGCCTCCTTCTAGACAGATACACAGCCGTGTACTTCAAACGTGTATCTTCCTGTTGATTCAAAACCAAGTACACGGCCGTGTACTTCAACTACATGCCCATGTACTTTCATCCGGCGGTGTAAATCCTTGTCTTTGATCCAAGTTGTAGATGACTTCTCTAATTTACTTGAACTAGCACCCTTGACTCCATTTAACCTGATTTATCACCATAATAGAGTTAAGTAACATTTCCTTATGATTTCCATAAAATCAATAATAAATTAACACAATTCATACTATAAAGGTTGAGTATAAAATGGCTCTATCAAATTCCCCCACACTTAAACTCTTGCTTGTCCTCAAGCAATTGAATCAAATCAGTTGAGAAATCCGTCATAGATTATACAAACTTTCTTTTCATCATTTTAAGCATGTATTCATTTGTAATTCATGACTTTTAATTTTTAATGTCTACTACTTCAACCAAACTGGTTTCCTATGATCAAATTACTGTGGAAAAAATTTAATAGCTAATCTAAACAAAACAAACTTTAATCCTCATGTTTAGCAAAAGAATTTTTTTATTCCAAAAGTAAATACTTAATCTACTAAGGAAAAACACCTAATTAAACTTCATTGGATATTTAGCAAACATGTAATCCTTGCAGCATAAAGTAAAAGCATATGGTATCAACTCTTTGTAAGATTTTCTCCTTTTTCTATTATAAGTCTTGTTTCATTCAATGAATCTTTACATTCATGTTCTTTTGATTTATTTAAGCATCTATTTTGACGAGTTTTTGCCCGCTTCTTTTCATGAACTTTCGCCTTTTTTGCTCTTATCTTTATAGTGAGTTCATTGAGTCGGCAACATCCCGAGCTTGTCGCTCGAGTGACCGGGTTTTGAGATACCCCTATGGACTCTTCCTCACTCTAACATTCAAGTTTAAATACTCTTAACTCAATTACTTGAATCATTGGAGTAATGGCTATGCTTGATTCTTCTTTTTTTTTTTTTTTTCTAAGTGTTATGATTGTTTTACAAACAACTTCAAAGAGTATATAGTAGCTAATATAACCTAGAAGTAAACTTGTCTATTTTTCACTTAGGGACTCGACTTACTCTTAGACTTCCAATTCTAAAGCTAAATACAAGGTAAATTTGTTTCTTAAAGATTTCACTACTTAATTTTTAACCAAGTATTCTAATCACAGCAGTAGGTGAGTAAAGCATTTGAACAAGTCAATTTCACATTTTGTAGATGCTTATTACAACATTTAGTACAATCTCTAGATTTCATGATAATTTTGAAAAAAATTGGCTTGAAATTTGCTTAAGGACAAATATTCAAAGTATGGATCAATTCTCTATTCTCTATATTTTATTATCCTCTCCCTATACTTAGCTTGAACAGTGTCCTCACTGTTCCTAATTTAGCACAATTAAAGAGGAATTAACAACTCAAGGAACATTAAAGAATAAGATAAAGGAAATACTGGTACTTCCCTGATATTGGAGTTCTCCCTTAAGCACTAGAGAGTGCCATCTAATGATATGTATCCTTGCTCCAGCTGATCCAAAAGAAATCAAAATGACAATAAAATCAAAACAAAACTAAAGAAAAACAAAACTAAAAGTTGATTTTTTTTTTTTTGACATGGTTTGCCTCCCATGAAGTGCCTTTCTTTAACGTCTTTGGCTAGACATTCCTGGCTAGATGTTTGGGTAAGGATTTTGATTCCAACTTTGGTGCCTGTGGTGATGGGTTAATAACATCTGCAACAAAAACATGAGAGATATTGCTAGGATGTTTCATGGCATCATAAATGTTAAATTTAATTACTTCACCATCAAATTCCATAGTGAGGGTACCATCATTTACATCAATTTTTGTCTTGGATGTCTTAAGGAATGGTCGTCCTAATAATATCATTGATGAATTATGAGAATCATTATCTTCCATGTCAAGCACATAAAAATCAGTAGGAAAAACCAACCCATTGACTTGAACTAAAATATCCTCTAGAACTCCCTCAGGATAAACATTGGACCTGTTAGCAAGTTGAAAAATAACACCCGTTTCCTTCAAAGGACCAACATTTAAACGTTGATAAACAGACAAAGGCATGACATTGATAGAAGCTCCTAGATCACACATGGCTTTAGCGATTTCAAGATTACCTATTTTGCAAGGAATGGTAAACATACCTGGATCCTTACATTTAGGAGGAAGCTTCTTGCTTATAATAGTTGAAACATTTTCACTCACACTAATCTTTTCATTACCTTCCAGCTTCCTTTTGTTAGTGCACAAGTTTTTGAGAAATCCGGCATAGCGCGGTATTTGCTTAATTGCATCAAGCAAAGGAATATTTACCTCGACTTTGCGAAAAGTTTCCAGAATCTCTTTTTCTTTCGCTTCATTCTTGGATTTCACCAATCTGGAGGGGAAAGGAGGTGGTATCAATGTGACCTTTGATGGCTCAACTAGAGACTTGCTAATCTGGCTGTCCTGCTGGTTCGGAGTTGAAATTTCTTTCTTAGTCTCTTCCCCAAGAGTAGATGGGTGTCCTTTCTTATTTGATCCCTGCAATTCTGTTCCACTTCTTAAGGTAATTGCGTTAACGCTTTGCTTTGGGTTTGTAATAGTTTGAGAAGGTAACTTACCTTGAGTTTCTAATCTGTTTACAACAGAAGCAAGTTGGCTTACCTGATTCTCCAAGTTTTGAATGCTTTGCTTTGTTTCCTCCTGAAATTGTTTGGTATTAACAGCGAGAGACTTAACAATATCCTCAAGAGACATACCTGAAGTGGAAGGAGCTTGGGGTACTTGGTGTGATGGCTTAGGCTGGAATTGTTGGAAATGTTGAGGGTTATTGCCATATCGGAAGTTAGGATGATCCCTCCATCCAGGATTGTAAGTACTCTAGTAGGGGTCATACTTCCTTTGTGGTTGTCCTGGGAATCCTCCTATAGCATTGGCATGTTCATGATTGTCATCTTTTAATGTGGGGCACATGTCGGTAGGATGATTAGGAGCAGCACAAATTCCACAAGCCTTCACTTGCTATGTTTTTCCAAGGGCTATCTGTTGCATAAGGGAGGTTAGGTTAGAAATTTGATGTTCAAGGTTAGACACACTTACCCCATTTACCTTCCTTGAAGATGTATCATGCTTATACCCAAATTGTTGCGAATTGGCAGCCATAATGGAGATCAATTCCCTAGCTTGACCAAGGGTTTTGTTTACTATGGCGCCTCCACTTGCAGCATCCATCAACTTTCTTTCCATCGGAAGTAGGCCTACGTAGAAGTATTGGATGAGAAGTTGTTTAAATATCCATGTTGTGGATAGCTTGCACACAGTTGCTTGAAGCTCTCCCAATACTCATGAAGAGTCTCGGTGTCCCTCTATTTGATACCACAAATTTCTCTTCTTATACCAGCGGCTCTGGATGCGGGGAAGAATTTATCCCAGAAGAGCCTCACCATATCTGTCCAAGTGGTTATAGAACCTGGGGGTAAATAAAATAACCAATCATTAGCTTTAGTACTTAATGAAAATGGAAAAGCACGTAACTTGATTTGATCGTCGGTTATTTCTTGCGGCCTCATGCTAGAACACACTATATGAAAATCTTTCAAATGTTTGTGAGGATCTTCATTCTCAAGACCATGAAAGGTGGGTAGCAGATGTATTAACCCAGATTTCAACTCGAATTCAACAGCTAGTTTGGGATAATGGATACAAAGTGGTTGTTGATTCACATCCGGTGTAGCCAATTCTCTGAATGTTCTCTCGGGATTAGCCATATCGTCTTCTTTTTCAGAATCAATGGATGAATCAGACAAATCCGATGCTAAGTTCAGTCTAGGGGATGATCTAGCTTCTCTTCGCAGCCTCTTAAGAGTCTTCTCAATCTCCGGATTATAATTGAATGCACCTGTATGAGAAGAACGAGTCATACAAGAATAGAAATAAATTTGACACCAATCCCCGGCAACAGCGCCAAAATTTGATGGGTGTCGAATCCAACAAAATTAAAAACCTACTCCTAGACAATCATATGATTTTCATATAGTAGTGAGTAGGGTCGAATCCACAGGGATTGGTTAAAGATATTTCTATTCAAAGGGAATAAAGAGGAAAAGAAAAATGGGGGGTTTTGTTTGTGAATCGAAGTAATGTTGAAACAAGATAATAAAATCAAATATTGATAAAAGCCTAGCCAAAGGAATCAAGATAGTTTAATTTTAGGAATTGATCATCGATGAAATTATTTTCTATTCTTATTTTTGGATAAATTTGTTATGGTTATTAACAAGCTCTAACAACCTATCTCTCCTTACTTCCTCAATAATCAAGACAAGCTCTTTGATTACTTCTCTTATCGATTAGACAACCCTATACAAGATCTCAGGATTTAATCTATCAATAACATTAAAAATCTAGAGAGACCACCAATTCATGCCAGTAGACTATAGGATAACCTATTTAAACATGATCATACACCTCCATAACATGAATTCAATCATCTATTTTATAACCAAACATGTTATTGTGTCACTGAGACTAGAACAATCAAACAATTACGGATTTGACGAGCTAGTTGACAATATATTAACTTGCTAATTGAGCAGAAGAGCTCTAATTCATACCAATCAACAAAGATAATAATGACAAAACGTTCAGAAGATATATGAATATCTAAAAACAAAGAATAGATTAAAGACACATCAATTAGATCTCACAATTCGTGGAGAATTAAACATCTATGACCCTTTGGCTAAAAAAGTACTTAGCTACACATGTTCTTCATCAAAACAAAAATTAAAAGTAAAAACATAGCAAGCCTTTGTTCCCCGTCGCCTGCTCTGCCTCCTTCCTTCCTTCTTATCTCCAAGATTGTCCAAGATTCAAGATTAAAAGATGCCTCTAACCCTCTAGGGTTAGTTTTATTTATATTGTTAAAGGAATGGCAGGTGATCTTTTGCTAGCAAGATACGAAAATATCTTTCTTTTTTCAAGTAGATTTCGAGAAGTGAATATTGGTCCGCCTGGCACACCTTACAACACAGCCATGGGGCAAGCCGTGCCTTCCTCTGTGTGTAATTCACGTATCATCTTCCGTGTCCAGTGTGTACCACGGGTCCAACCACGGCTAGATTTCAAGCCGTGCCTTCCTCTGTGCATAATCTTCAATTCTTCATCCGTGTCCAGTATGTGCCACGGCTTCAACCACGGCCAGATCTCAAGCCGTGTCTCTCTCCCTCTCATGCACTGTGTAGCACGGTTTGCACCATGGCCATGCCTCAAACCGTGCCTCAAACTGTGCCTCCTTCTAGACAGATACACGGCCGTGTACTTCAACCGTGTATTTTTCTGTTGATTCAAAACCAAGTACACGGCCGTGTACTTCAATTACACGCCCATGTACTTTCATCTTGCGGTGTAAATCCTTGTCTTTGATCCAAGTTGTAGATGACTTCTCTAATTTTCTTGAATTAGCACCCTTGACTCCATTTAACCTGATTTATCACCATAATAGAATTAAGTACCATTTCCTTGTGATTTCTATAAAATCAATAATAAATTAACACAATTCATACTATAAAGATTGAGTATAAAATGGCTCTATCAGTGGTATTATTAAGAATTCATTTTGATTATATATGTTGTTTGATCACTTTAAATTAATCAATTAAAGTAGGAAGTAGACGAGATTAAAACTTGACATGCATTTCCATAAGACATGTGCATGAGATTGAAGGCCATGACTACTATAGGATGTGTCGGAAGTGATCAAGAGGATTTCTGTTCCGCTAAGTGCGAACTAAGTGATTTAGGGATTATCGGGCCTTGACGGTTCCGAGTTCGGCTTGTCCTTGAGGGTTTTGCTCTGTCTGGTGCAGAAAGGCATGGGAGCGTTCACTGTTGAGTTAAGAAAATATCACAATTAATAAAGTGATAAGATAAATAAACCAGGTAATGACTTAGGCATTGATGGCAGCTTCAGAATCGCCAACCCATGATAAAGGAGGGCGTAAACCTTAGACTTCATGTCGGTTAACAGAAGACCATGTGAGATGATGCATTCATATGGCTACTCATGCATAACATATGTTTGACAACTTGATTGGTAATTTTCTTGTGTGTACGTAGCATTGAGCCATAGTGTGCTCACCCCCTCACAGACTCTTTTGCAAGTAGTGATTACGAAAGCGCAAGATGGGATAAGATATGAAGTGTTGAGAGTTTTGGAAGACCAAAATAACAAAGTAAGATTTGTGAAGGATAGGTTTACTTAGATAAAATGTTAGGACCCCTATGTGAATAGAATTTGAAATTGAGAAACTTAGGATTTATCCTATTTTACTGATTAGTAAGAGATATCGATTCTCTGTGATCATGGTTGACCGAAGGGTATGAGATCCATAGTTGTATTTTATTATCCAATTATATGTACTATGATTAGTTGTAAATGCAATTATTTATTTAGAGTCTTACGATCTCTGACATGTAAGACGATCATCATGTAATGGGTACACACGTGTCATGATGGTTTTAATGGAGGCTTCTAGGCCCCCTTTTAGGGCGTGACAAAAAGAGAATTAAACCAAGGATAATTAGGTATAAGCTAAAACTAATAAAATAAAATAAAATAAAACAACACCAAATAGAATGAAACAAAACAAAGCAAAACAAAACTAAATAAAGTATAGGTTCCCTCATAAGCAGAGGCTTTATTTAACGTCATTGGCTTGACATAGTTCTTCTCACTCATTAATTAAGGGGGATGGTCATTGAATGCCTTCTATTTTCCTTGCTCCAACTCAATTGGATAGTCTTTCTTACCTTAAATGATGGAATCTTCATAAATGATTTTCCACATACATTTAGAAACAACCAAATCAATTGCATCAAGAAAGTAACATGTATCATCTTGCTCAAGGGAATATCTCATTCATTAGAAACTTTAAAAACTAATTCTTCATCCCTAATTCAAAGAATTAATTTACTATCTCCAACCTTAGCTATTGCTCTTATTATGGCTAAAAAGGGTCAACATAGGATTAATGGCACTTCAATATCCTCATCCATATCTAATATTAGAAAATCAATTGAAAAGAAATAAAAGTGCTAACCTTTAACATCATATCTTTAATAATGCCTCTAGGAAATTTTGCAGACCTATTAGTAAGTTGCAAACTTATTATAGTTGGTTTAGGTTCTTCTATTCCTAATTTTTTAAATAATTTATATGGCATTAAATTTATACTAGCACCTAAATTAGTCAAAGATTTTTTAATTGACAAGTTACTAATTAAACAAAGTAAATTAAAACTTCCTATATCTATCAAATTTTCTAGTAACTTGTTTAACATGATTGCTGATCATTCATCACTAAGTGTGATTGTTAATTTCTCATCCAATTTCCTTTTGTTTAAGAGAAAATCTTTTAGATATTTTGCATACTTCAATATCTATAACAAGGCCTCAACAAAAGTTAAATTAATGTGAAGTTGTTTAAAAAATTTTAAAAACTTACCTTATAGCTCATCAGAGTATACTTTCTTTAAACATGAGTTAGGCATTCTCATGTTAACCTATTGCCTTTATCATAAAAGCCTCAACACATTCGTCCACATAACATAACACACTCAACACACACATTCTTTCTTCCCTCCTGCATAACAAAACATGACCACATTACCTATACACCTATGCTCCATTCTTGCATCTTGAGTTTGTTCTTCTTTAGATTTCACATCATCAAGGTATGTTGTACTTTCTCTTGAATCTTATTTTCATTTCCTTTTTCTTCTTCTTGTTGGTTCTTATGTGTGCATGTTCATGGGTAAATTAAGGTTTTAATTTTCTTGTAATTTTAGTGATTTTTGGCTACATTTGGTGGATTCTCTTGAATGTATTAGTTAGATTCTTGATGGGCTTATGCTTAGATAGGTTATGTTGCCTGAAATTATCTTGTTCTTGCATATTGTTTAAACTAGAGATAAGATATGGCCATGTCTATGCATAAATATGTCATGTTGTTTTAGTTGCCAAGAGTTACTTGCTAAATTTACTTGATTCATGTAGATTGCACTTATCCATTCTTTATGCATATAAATGCTAATTTGGATGTTGAATTTATGTTTGAATTAGCATAGTTGGTATGTTTAATTCCTCTTTTAATTAGTTTCTAAACCCATTTGAGTAATTTAGTTTATGCAACACGAGTAGCAATTTCACATTACTCTCCTTTATAATTAGTTAATTGGATTATTTTTCTGAGCTAAACTTCTTTATCCAACTAGTATTAGATAAGCATTACAAGTGCAGTACCTTGGTTAACACCCACACCGTTATTTTTTGTTTAGTTAAAATCTTTAAGTGTAGGAAATCTATGAACAATTTTGAAATTTTTTTCCTTATAGGGAAAAAGATCTAAATTAAGGTTGCACAAAATAGTCAATTTAACATAAGAACCAATAGGGGGCATCCACTTTTGCTTGAACCTCAACCTCAGATACTCCATTGTGCCCTTACCACCTGCTAAACATCCTATGTTGCAATTCGATGATAGAGAGCATGTTGAAAGATATAAGAGGTTGAAGAGAAAAAGAGTTTAGTTAAACACTGTATTGATTGGTATGTCATCTAAAGATTGCATATGGAAGAAGAAGTGTGGGGACTTATAAGTGTCAATGGATGGGATGGATTTTTCTCTTTGTAAGCTCCCATCTATAAGGAACTTACTTTAGAATTTCCAATTACTTATAGACTAGACCATAATGGTATGTCTTAGGGATTGTAGAACTTTCTAAATTTCAGGATATGGGGACAGTTATGTAAGATCTCCATGGATCAATTTGGAGTATATATCGGATAGTATGATGAAGATTTTGTTATGTTTGAAGAGTTTTTTGCCTTGCCTATTAATCTTCTAAAAGGGGTTATGTGTTATTATTATGGGAGAAAAGTAAGTGCTTAAGTCAATTATAACATAAAAGCATCTAAGGCTTCATAATTCGCAATCTAATCCATCAAGTGATTCATTAGCTACTCTCTCATCAATTAGAAGAGGAAATAGCATGGGAATCATGTCTAGCCAAGACATCCTATATCTCTATAGCATGATGGAGAAGTATTTAATTAACTTGGCTATTATGTTAACACTTTTCATAGGGCACTAAGCCATACACTCATAGGTAGGAAACATATGCTATAGCTCATATATCACTCTATTAACACAAGCGATGGGTGTATTGAATAATCCTCCTCCCATGATGTCTTTGAAGAAAGTCATTCCTATCAAACTTGCTTTATTCAAACAAATGCACATTCTTTTAAGGGTTGAGTAGCCCAGTTAAGAGGGGTCGAGTAAGCTTGTTGGTGTTAGTAGAGGGTTGCAATCTTAGCTAGATAGGATTTAGTTTAAGGGGGATAAAATGGTGAGGAATTTTAGCAGGATGTTGGGCTTATAATGCTACTACTATAGAGATCTTGCTCAAGTGTTTCAAAGACAAAATCGATTGGAGAGATTTGCATGGAATGCAGTAACTTAATTCAACATTGAATTTCTAACTAATACTAATATTAGTGAGTGGGTCCTAGACAATGAGAGTGATGAGGATGATAATGAGATAAGAGGAGTTAGGGATAGGGGAGGGGGTGTTAGTGGTGTATGGTAAGGGTTGTGGTTTGTTGGGGGAAAATGGAGATGGTGATGATGATGAGGAAATGCTAGATGCTGAGGTTGGACATGATGAAGTTGGAGCCTGATTCAATTTTCTAACTTTTTTTTTCTTTTTTTCTTTTTAAATGTATTTGCTTTAACTATCAAGGCTTGCTAAACTTTTTCTTTTCTTTTCTCTTATTTTATTTTCAGCTTTAGTTGCCTGTTCCGTTTCTTTCTTCATTTTTGCTTTCTTATAGTCTTTTGTAAAAGCCTAAAGAGTATTAGATCAAGCATACATCATGCCAAAATATTATGGAATGGACAAGCCATGTTTTTTTTGGAGTACTAGTTCTTCTTCCCCCCACTTCCCTTCCCTTTTTTTTTATGTTTTATTTATTTTTAGTTTTATAGGTTTCTTCACTGTACATTGTGGGCAATGCGTAGTACTATTAAATTTTGTTGTTATTTAAGAAACAAATTTTATTTATTTAACCATGAAGCTATTGAATTAACTTTCAATATTGCATATAATAACTTTTGGATAAATCTACCTTGCTGGAGATGAATAATAGAATCTTTGTGGAGTAAAATTATGAAATATTTAACTTTAGATTCTAAGACATAGGATTAGAGCAATGTCACCAATTTTGGAATCCCTTAGGGTTTGAATGTGCTAGTTAGTTTGAGTGCCATAAGGTAAGTCTTAATTCGTAGTTGGGTTTTCGTATTTGTTTTACAACATATTTCCTAATATTTCCCTTTATACTAATTCTTGAATTTGAAATTTTCCACGTTTACACCAAATAATGAGATTAACCTTCCTAATCCTATTTCACCATCATAAACCTAAAATTACTTATTAGTACATAACAAAATTCATAGATTGCTTCATGCTCTAATATATATCTTAATTCCAAATACTATTACCTTACTCAAAGAACTCCACTCTCTAAATTGAGCTTCCACCTTAAAAAATTGACAATTAAATACTTAAATTAATGAACTAATCCATAAATGGAAAGATTTTATACATTATATCTAATTTCCAAAACTTGGAAATGCAAGTTTAGCTAATAACAGTCACAGTCCACTTGAGTTCTTCCTTACCCCTTCTTGATGCTTACTTCCTTGCTCAAATTCCTTAATTAAACACCAAATTAAACTTGAAATTAATCTTAATGGAATCAATAATCTCAATTTCAACTTGGAAAAATTCAATTACTTACCCAATTAGTCTTCTCAAGCTTGGATTTAGCTAAATTGAGATTAAAAACCCATTAATTTTTCATAAAAATCCATGGATGAGCTTAAGTATGCTTGGTTCATATTTTAATGGAGGAGAATGAAGGAGGCTAAGAGAGAGTGATGTGTGGAAGAGAGAGAGAGAGAGTGTGCTATTGTTTTGAGTGGGGAGGGAAATGGAGCTCCTAGAAAATTCTAGGCTTAAAATACTCTTAATACATATTATAATGTCATTTATTAATTTACCCCTACTTAACTATTACACTCTTAGGGCAATTAGGTAATTTCTAATTATTAAATATCTAGATTTCTAAATTACTAGCTTACCCTCAATGTTTAAATACTAAAGTGGGGTTAATTTAGTAATTTAATTTCCAAAATTTTAATTTTAGCCTTAATTATATATAATTATTAATTGGATTTTAATTTTAATTTTAATTTTTTGGCATTTCATAACCTTTTGATTCCACTTAATTAATGCATTTGAATTTTATTAATACTTTATATTTATTCCACTTAATCATTTTCTTCCTTTTGATTTTAAGATATTTTAGCAATTGTCTATCTAATGTTTAAAATGTTGTTTAGTATGTCAACCTAATTATTTAGAAGATTTGAGATTACCACTTTACATAGCATAATATATTTATCTATTTATTTATATGTACTCTTTCATTTTTAAGGAATGCTTTAAAATAAGAGATACTGATAAGTCGCAAAATACCCTTATCTAGAGTAATGAAATTGTGCTTTATTGTTGAATTTTTAGATGATTTGTTGAAGAAAAGGATGCTTAATGGAATGAATGTTAATTTCAGGATTTTCTAGAGTATTTTGGAGCTAAAGGAAGGAGTTTGAAGAGTTGGATCAAGTTTGGAAGGAATTGGATACAATGCATGTGAAGAAAAGAATTCTGGAAAGTATACAAGCGAGATACACGCCCATGTACTTTGCTTGTGTATACTGAAGTGGATGTCTGGAAAGTACACGAGTGAGATACACGACCAAAGTACACGCCCATGTACTTTGCTCGTGTATCTAAGTTTTGCTGCTGTGCAACGATGTTTCAAATACACGACCAAAGTACACGCCCATGTACTTGCTCGTGTATATTCACATAAGGACACTTGGAAGAAAGCATGAGATACACAAACGAGATACACTACTCGTGTATCCATTCGTGTATGTATCCAACCCGGGTACATGTATAAATAGACCGTTAGTTGCCTTAGGAAAGGAGGTTTCGAATTTTGTACTTGCTCTGACACACATAGCAGCAGGGGAAAGAAGATTCTATCAGTTCCAAAGGAGGTTGCAGACCCACAAAGGAGAAGATTCCATCTTTAAGGGCTGTGACTATGAATTCTAATTATTCTTCCCGTAATTGTATTTCTTTTATCCAATTTATGGAGGAGTAGACTCTAAATCTAGATTTTATTCAAAACTTCTCTGTCATGTGATGAAGATTCGGTTTTTAATGCGAAGTTGTTGACTTTCTTATGATTAATTGCATGCCCTTCAATTGTTTCTTAGATTCATAGATCCGGAACATGAATTTATGCATGATATCATATTAGTTAATTGAGAAATTGCTTTTATGATTAGATTTAATGCAATTAATGAGACTTGATTGTTCTTCTAGAGATAGGAAACAAGAGTCTTCTGTTTACATCGATTATTTTGATGCGAATTCACGTGCTTTATGCAATTCTTGGTTGCTATTGAATAAGGAGAGATCCTATTTGATAAATCTAGGATTAGATAGGTTAATATACTTGAGAAAGTAGTTAACTTGACTAGGGAATTCGATAGTATAAGAAGTCAACTACGCCAATCCTCATAAATCTAATGAATTACATGATAGAGAAGGAGTAGAATAAGATCTAGGTTGCTTTTGCCAATTGATAAATCTTCAGAACCATTGTTGTTAGTGAGTTATTAGTTTTAAGATTAGAGTAACTAAATTTCAACCAACATATTTAAGCGTCGGTTAGATAATAGGAACGAAGTTAGTACTAGTAGTTGGTGTATCTCTATGGGACGACCCTGTACTTGACACTATACTACGTCCACGGTAGGTGCAATTGCCTATTGCAACATAGTTAGAATTAGGAACCGGCATTATAAATATTAAAGCTACGATTGGCAACGATCAAGTTTTTGGCACCGTTGCCGGGGATACGCCAATATTAGAAACACTTTTTACTTATTAATCTAACTAATTTATTTCTTTCTTATTTTTTTTTCCTTTTCTTCCTAAGAATTTAGAGCTCATAATTGATTTGTATTACGTTTACAATGCATGACCAGAAGTCGCTCCAAGGAACTTGCTGTTTTTAATCCTGAGCTAGAGAAAATTGTTCGTCGTTATCAGAAAAAGCAACACTCGACGGAGTCAACATCATTTGGTATTCAAGGAGAATCACCGAAGGAAGAAATGGCTGATCAATTCAATAATCGTGCTCAAGAGCTGAATCAAGGAAATGTTGTTGTGGATCCCCCGAATCATCAACTGGTTGATAACAGAGATGGCCGAGTTAATGAGCCACCTAGAATCAATTCTGATTTTGCCAGGCCAAACTTGATAGGCGTCAGCTCTAGCATAGTCCGTCCTCGAGTGGAGGCAAATAATTTTGAACTTAAGCCTGCTGTGATTCAGATGGTGCAGCAATATACTCAATTTGATGGTTTACAGGATGAAGATCCTAATGCGCATATCCAACTCTTTCTGGAGATATGTGATACCTTCAAATTTAATGGAGTTAGTGATGATGCTATCCGCCTCAGGCTCTTCCCATTCTCTTTGAAAGGAAAGGCTAAGCAGTGGCTGAATTCTTTACCGAGGAACTCCATTACTACATGGCAAGGTCTGATTAAGAAGTTTATGGACAAATTCTTCCCTCCTTCAAAGACCGCTAAACTTCGAGTTGAGATTCAATCTTATCATTAGTATGACATGGAGACGTTGTATGAAACCTAGGAGAGATTCAAGGACTCAATGTAGAAATGCCCACACCATGGGATCCCAGAGTGGCTTCAAGTTCAAATCTTTTATAATGGGTTGAACTACCAAACGAGACAAACAGTAGATGCCGCAGCTGGTGGCACCTTGAACCATAAAACTCCTGAAGAAAGTTTGACTCTTTTTGAAGACATGGCCATGAATAATTATGAATGGTCACATGGTAGGGATAGAGAAAATAAGGTGGCAAGCATTCTTGAAGTGGATGTGGCTACTTCTATCATGTTCAAAGTTGAGGCTTTATTTAGAAAGATCGATGGGTTGGCTGTCTCACAACATCAGCTGGCTATTGTGGAAGCCTCAGGTGGTGAGGAAGGGCAAATAGAGCAAGTGGATTATTTAGGAAACCCAATTCGACCCCAGAACAATCTATACAGCAATACTTATAACCAAGGATGGAGAAATCACCCAAATTTTTCTTGGACTAACAACAGTAATATTCAGAAGGGCAATCCGAATCCTCCACCAGGTTATCAGAGGCCAATGGTCCAGAGTTCCAAACCGCCAATTGAAGATCTCCTCACAAAATTCATCAAGGATTCAGAAGACCGATAGAAGTCCTTAGATTTGATTCTGAAAAATCAAGACTCGGCTCTGAGGAATCATGAGGCATCAATACACAATCTTGAAAACCAGGTCGGTCAGATAGCTAAGCTTCTATTAGAGAGATCTCAAGGTTCACTACCGGGAAACACGGAAACCAACCCGAGAGAACATGTTGAAGCTGTCACATTACGAAGTGGTAAGGAACTACAACCAAAGGTTCAAGAAGAAGAGAGTCAGGTGACTGAACCAGTAAAAGAAGAAGTAGCTCTCAAAGAAGGGGGAAAGCATTCAGAAAAATCACCTAAGGAGAAATCATCACCTCCATTAATCCTGGAATACAAGCCCAATGTTCCTTATCCAGCATGACTCAAGAAGGACAGAACAGATGAGCACTATGGTAGATTTTTAGAGATATTCAAGCAATTGCATATCAACCTTCCACTGGTTGAGGCATTATCACAAATGCCGTGATATGCAAAATTTTTGAAAGAGTTACTATCGAACAAAAGGAAGCTTAAAGAGTTCTCTACTGTAACATTAGGAGGAGAATGCTCAGCGGTAATTCAAAACAAACTCCCAAAGAAGTTAAAAGATCCTAGGAGCTTTACCATCCCTTGCCTGATAGGGAATTTATCTGAAGAACGGGCATTGGCTGATTTGGGAGCTAGTATTAATTTGATGACATGCAAGACGTTCCAGAAACTGGGTATTGGAGAGTCGAAACCGACCAAAATGAGTCTTCAGTTAGCCGATCGATCAGTCAAATTCCCGAGAGGAGTAGTTGAAGATGTATTAGTAAAGGTGCAGGACTTCATCTTCCCGGTAGATTTCGTCATCCTTGACATGGAAGCAGATGTGGAGGTCCCTCTTATATTGGGGAGGCCATTTTTGGCTACTGCTAGAGCCATAATTGACGTTGGGGATGGGAAGTTAGTGTTGAGAATGGGAAATGAAGAGGTCATAGTGAAAATGCCCGATGTCCGTAGACAAAGCCTGCAGCATGATGATACATGCTATGTAATCGACTGCCTTGACTTCGCAGTTTCAGATTCATTGCAAGACTTATCGATTGGTGATGCATTGGAATTGTGTTTGATGAATGGGGAGAAAGAGCAACCTGAAAATATGGCGATTAGAGCAGTTGTCAATCAGCTTAATAATAATCATGAGTTGGGAGAAGAAAGAAGCTTTGAAGGCATGAATAGATCCACCATTCAGAGATCGAAACCTTCAATTAAGGAACCACCTGAGCTAGAATTGAAACAACTGCCAGACTACCTTCAATATGCATTTTTGGAAGAAGATTCTAAACTTCCAGTCATAATTGCATCAAATTTAGATCAAGCTCAACAGGAAAGGTTATTGCGTGTCTTGAGGCAACACAAGAAAGCAATTGCATGGAAAATTGCAGATATAAAGGGGATTAGCCCATCATTTTGTACACACAAAATTTTGATGGAAAATCGTGTCAAGTTGGTGGTACAACCGCAATGCCGACTTAATCCAAATATGATAGATGTTGTAAAAAAGGAAGTCATCAAATTACTTGATGCAGGAATGATCTACCTGATTTCTGATAGCTCATGGGTGAGTCCCATTCAAGTAGTTCCGAAGAAAGGCGGTATGACAGTAACACCGAATGAAAAGAATGAGCTCATCCCAATGAGAACTGTCACTGGATGGAGAGCTTATATAGATTACCGCAAGCTAAATGATGCATCTCGAAAGGATCATTTTCCTCTTCCATTTTTGGACTAAATGCTTGAAAGGTTAGCTGGTTATGCATATTACTGTTTCCTCGATGGGATGTCTGGATATTTTCAGATTCCTATCGCACCTGAAGACCAGGAAAAGACGACATTCACATGCCCTTTTGGGACCTTCACTTATCAACGCATGCCTTTCGAATTATGCAACGCTCCAGCCACCTTTCAGCAATGCATGATGGCTATTTTTGAGGATATGGTAGGGGACAAGATGGAAGTATACATGGATGATTTTTCTATTTTAGGGAATTCTTTTGATGAGTGTCTATACCATCTTGAGTTAGTGTTGAAATGTTATGAAGACATTAACCTGGTCCTAAATTGGGAGAAGTGTCATTTTATGGCAAAAGAAGTTTTGGAAGAAAAGAAGGAGTTGAACCTCATTCTAATCTCCATTTGAGCTCCACCGGTTCACTACGTCGAGCTAACGACGTTAAACAACAACGCTTCTTGGGAGGCAACCCATGTTGTTTAGGTAAGTTTTTTTTCTTTATTTATTTTTTTATTTTTATCATCCGTTGTTTTGGAGTAACTTTTGCAGGACAACAAGATACAGAGGGGCTAACCAAAGTTGGATTCTATGAAAGTCACCTTAAAAGAGCTTCTTTTAATCTCTAAGTATGGGGAAATTCAGGATGGGAGACCTTTTCAAGGGAATGCAAAATGAAGTGATGACAGGTATGTACTTTGATTTGCACAACCGGGTACACTAGTCGTGTATCCGGGTTTTTTACACATGCAAGAGGATGTCTAAATTGACTTTGCAATACAATAACGGAATACGTCATGGAGTGCCCTCCAGTGCACTTCAAAATATGCTCGTTGTGTAAATATCAGAGATACACAAATAAGGTACACGCTCGTGTACCTTCTCGTGTATCTAACCCATAGAATGCTTCCTCTATATACACAAGCAAGGTACACGCTCGTGTACCTAGTCGTGTATTTAACCCACAGAATGCATAATTTGATATACGAACAAGGTACACGCTCGTGTACCTGGTCGTGTATCTGACTCATAGAACACCCCCTCTATATACACGAACAAGGTACATGCTCGTGTACCTGGTCGTGTTTTTAACCCACAGAATGCTCTCCCAGATACACGAACAAGGTACACGCTCGTGTACCTGGTCGTATATCTACCTACAGAATGCTCTCCCATGACAAACGAACAAGGTACACGTTCGTGTATCTAACCCACTAAAAGGATTCCAAAGTACACGACCAAAGTACATGACCGTGTACTTTGGTCGTGTATCTCATTTTTCTACTCGTACTATAAAAGGACTCCTCACTTCACTCTGCCATTTACACGACCCATTCTCCATTCATGTATTTGACCCACTCACTCTCACTTTACTCCTCCATACGGTGATTGTTCCTTCCACACTACAAACTTCTTCCACTTCAAGGATTCAAGGTAAGTAGGTTCTCTCTTCTTCTTCTTCAATACTTATTGCAATACGGTTGCTGCTCGGTTTTCTGTCACGACCACCATACATGCTTGCATCTATGATGATGGTATGATGAGTGATTTCGCATTTTGGAAGTTGATTGTTGATAGATCTGTAGACATTTTGAACTCACGTGAATGCATGTATGTTGGTTGTCATGAGTGGCTGCCAAACAAGTGAATCAATAGTTAGGGTTTTGAACATGAATATTTGGGACTTTGATTTTGCAGGTTTCTAGAACAATGTTGTTGTGTTTCTTTTCCGATCTTCTTCTTAGAAACCAAAGTATGAGGCCAATTTTTTTATGATCACTAAACTATCACACCTAGCTTCTTAGAATCAAGATTCGAACTTTATCATTTGATGATGCTTTGGGTGTGTTGTAGTTACATTGTTGGCCTTTAGGAAGGTAGGTTGATAATAGACTAAAGCCATAAGACCTGATTGTGAGCGTTCCTATAGTAATTTGTGCATGTATTAGATGGGCAGATACACAACTAGGTACACGGTTGTGTACTTTGGTTGTGTATCTCAATTGTGCTATCCTCCTCCTTGTTTCGAAAACCCAATGCAAGTCCTATCATTTTCCTTATGTACTTAACAAACCTAACCTATTTTGAGACCATTGTGATTGATTCAGATAGTGACAAAGACTTGTGAAGTTAAACCAAAGTCTACTAAGAAGAAGAAGACCACCCCTGCTAAGAGGAAGCGAGATGGTGCTAGTTCATCCTCATCAACATTCTACTAGCTATGCAATTGGTCCATCACCTGTTGAATCCCGAGAAGTCTCAATTCCTTTTCTTTTTTTGTTTTCTTTTTATCTCTTAATTTCTCATTACGTTCGTGAATGATAAAGTCATTGTGGACAATGTCTCAATCTAAGTGTGGGGAAGGGGATACTAAAGAAATTTGATAAGGGTTGTGCTGAATTGTATGAGTCATTAAAAAATTTCCCCTAATTTTTGTTTTTCTCTTTTTGCTTGATAATTGAATTTTGAAATCATGATTGCAAATTACATAGTATTCTAGCATTCAGTGAATGAATTCCTCTAAAAGAGTGTTGTGCATGTCACCTTTGTTTTCTTTGGGACATTGATACTTAGTCAAAGTTATGGGATAAAATCGTTGTGAAACTCAAAGATCTTGAGAGCCATTTAATCCTTCATAAAAGGGCAAATGAAATGATTCTCTTGGTGATCTTTCTTAGAAGATTTCTTTAAAGTAATAAGTTAATGAAAGCATGTTATACTTGAAAAATAAAGGATTGGTTAGTATGGGCAGGCTTTGGTCCCTCAAAGAGCGAAGTTTGACTCTCTACTAACTAGTCAAAATAATAAGTTAAGGTAATAGAGGTTCGATGGGGTTCCTTTAAAACCTGGTCACCTAAAGTCGTCTGGCCTAGGGATCGACCGACCGAGGAAATTACCGTAATAAAATGAAATAACATAAAGGCAAAAGTTGAGAGGGTCCTGTAACTGAGCAATTAAGCCTACAGGAACCCCTCAATTGAGGGGATAACGTTCGTTAACTTGGGTGAGAGCCTAGGATTATCGGCTGAAAACTCATTACATGGGTTGCAAGACTTCAAAAAAAAAATGAGAAAAAAAAATGATGAAACCAGTGTGAACTATTATAAAGAATAAAATCTTTGAAGAGATTAACCAAAAAGGAGGAGGAATCTAGGGGAAACATGGATGCAATGTATTTTCATTATGGATTGCTTCATTAAGAGAGATAATTGAGAAGATATTAGACTTTTTAATGGTGGTTGAAATGTACCACGTTTCCTTTTGCTTTGATTGATCTTGTGTCTAATTTTGATCATGAAAGCCATTGTTAAAATGACAAGGGTAAAGATTGGTCTACTCTGATTAATCCTAGAAATTTGACTAAAGTATCTTTGTTACAATACTTTCATGATAAGGTGAGAAGCACACTCATTAGATTGAGGGATTGCATTGAGCTTTAAAGATTAAAATTCATAAATGCTAATGTGTGAGTAGTATTATTTGGTAACGACAATCATGATTAATGAGAAGTTGATTAATGTTTATTTTGCTTGAGGACAAGCAAAGACTTAAGTGTGGGGAAGTTTGATAAGTCACAAATACCTTATCTAGAGTAATGAAATTGTGCTTTATTGTTGAATTTTTAGATGATTTGTTGAAGAAAAGGATGCTTAATGGAATGAATGTTAATTTCAGGATTTTCTAGAGTATTTTGGAGCTAAAGGAAGGAGTTTTGAAGAGTCGGATCAAGTTTGGAAGGAATTGGATTCAATGCATGTGAAGAAAAGAATTCTGGAAAGTACACAAGCGAGATACACGCCCATGTACTTTGCTTGTGTATATTGAAGTGGATGTCTGGAAAGTACACAAGCGAGATACACGCCTATGTACTTTGCTTGTGTATACTGAAGTGGATGTCTGGAAAGTACACGAGTTAGATACACGACCAAAGTACACGCCCATGTACTTTGCTCGTGTATCTAAGTTTTTCTACTTTGCAACGATGTTTCAAATACACGACCAAAGTACACGCCCATGTACTTGCTCGTGTATATTCACATAAGGACACTTGGAAGAAAGCATGAGATACACAAACGAGATACACTACTCGTGTATCCATTCGTGTATGTATCCAACCCGGGTACATGTATAAATAGACCGTTAGTTGCCCTAGGAAAGGAGGTTTCGAATTTTGTACTTGCTCTGACACACATAGCAGCAGGGGAAAGAAGATTCTGTCAGTTCCAAAGGAGGTTGCAGACCCACGAAGGAGCAGATTCCATCTTTAAGGGCTGTGACTATGAATTCTAATTATTCTTCCCGTAATTGTATTTCTTTTGTCCAATTTATGGAGGAGTAGACTCTAAATCTAGATTTTATTCAAAACTTCTCTGTCATGTGATGAAGATTCGGTTTTTAATGCGAAGTTGTTGACTTTCTTATGATTAATTGCATGCCCTTCAATAATTTCTTAGATTCATAGATTCGGAATATGAATTTATGCATGATATCATATTAGTTAATTGAGAAATTGCTCTTATGATTAGATTTAATGCAATTAATGAGACTTGATTGTTCTTCTAGAGATAGGAAACAAGAGTCTTCTGCTTACATCGATTATTTTGATGTGAATTCACGTGCTTTATGCAATTCTAGGTTGCTATTGAATAAGGAGAGATCCTATTTGATAAATATAGGATTAGATAGGTTAATATACTTGAGAAAGTAGTTAACTTGACTAGGGAATTCGACAGTATAAGAAGTCAACTACGCCAATCCTCATAAATCTAATGAATTACATGATAGAGAAGGAGTAGAATAAGATCTAGGTTGCTTTTGCCAATTGATAAATCTTCAGAACCATTGTTGTTAGTGAGTTATTAGTTTTAAGATTAGAGTAATTAAGTTTCAACCAACATATTTAAGCGTCGGTTAGATAATAGGAACGAAGTTAGTACTAGTAGTTGGTGTATCTCTATGGGACGACCCTGTACTTGACACTATACTACGTCCACGGTAGGTACATGTACCAATTGCAACGTAGTTAGAATTAGGAATAGGCATTATAAATATTAAAGCTAGGATTGGCAACGATCAGATACATATGTCATTTATATATTTTATTGTTACATTATAATTATATTTGCTGATATAATTTATTAATATTTGTTAAAATATATGTTCTAGATCAAATTTTTGATAAAATTGAACAAAGTTGTCATATTAGAATTAAAAATACCATATAATTTAATAAAAATACTTATTGAAAATTTTGGGGTTTCACATAGCAAGCAGTTTATAGAAAGGAACCATGCCTATTGCTGATGCAAGAATAGGAAGAAGCTTTAGTGGGTGTTATACATAGTCATAGGACTCATGTATGATATGTTATATGTGAATTGTGATTGCTAGAGGTAGACTTAAGCGGTAATCTTCATATGAGACTACTAGATATATTGTTGTCATCAAACATAAATCCAACCATCTATGTTAACCCTTGATTGTGTTGTGGTGAACTAAACCCCTTGTTCCCCTTTGTGTTCAAGAGTTGAAAGCTATTGTAGCTTTCAAGACACTAGAAGTATGCTATTTGTTTAGGTTTAGCTTTTACATTAAGATTAGGCATGTGTATGAATGACATGGTGTATGTTTGTGTGGTTGGTATTGTGTTAAGTTCCTTTTAACCTTAAAGGTGTTCCATTAGCCAATTATTAGGATTATATTTCTAGCTAAGGCTTGGGATGATGCTAGCTGGAGTAATCCATCGCTTAGTCTCTACTCTACCAGCGTGTCTAATAAAATTGTAATAGTAACTAGGCTTTGGAAGATTTAATTCTTTTAGTAGCCTTACATATTTTACTTAGATAGAATGTGTATTAGATTGCGATTCTCCCTTTGGTTTTGAAGCATGATAGTATACATAGCAAATCACCATACTAAGAAACCAATCTAGTGACCATTGATTTGGTCCCTCGATGTTATAGCTACCAGCCAAAAGAAAATCACCTATCCTTGACTAGGAATGCCTCTTTGATCAAAGAAATGCTTTGTAATAAAAAAATGATCTTGAGAATGTCTAGGCAAGCTCAAGAGTGGATGCTATTTTCCTAAATCTCACACCTTCTTATAGAGAAACAGGTTTTGGCCCCTCAAATGGCATGATCTAAGTCTTTGGAGAAGCTTGGTCACCTCTCCTTCTATTGGTAGTTGTCTACTTCACCCAATTTCCTCCAATTGTCATTACACTAGCTTTATTGTAGATCATTTTTGTCATCCAGCTATGGATCCTTCCTCTCAAATTTCTTCCCATGTCTTTGATCAAGGGTAAGACTTACATTCCTTTCACCACATTCACATTAAATATTTCAGTCCTCAAAAGATTGTGTCCAACCCTTTGGATAATTAAAAAGTGGGAAATGTTATAGTTGAACCCAAGATAACAACAAATATGTGCAACATGGTTAAATGTAGATGAGGTTCTCTAAACTGTGGCCCGATTCATTATGAACTATAAAAACATCATCAATTCCTCTATCTTTCAGAACCTAAATTATAGTTAAGAAGTTGACATTCTTGTGGAAATATAGATTCATGTTAAAATCCCATATACATATGCATTCTTAAAAAGAATATGATGGTTTTGTTCATTACGCAAAAGCATCATCAAAAAAAGTTTGAACGTTTACTTTGATCTAGTCATTGCCATTGTCAAATATTGCTCATGAAAGGTCAAGAGGATTAAGTTATTTTCCACGTTTCCTATTGACATTAATGTTGTGATGTGCTCAAAACCACTTTCAAGCACAATCAAATAACTCAAGGAAAACAATTCTCAAGTCTTATACAAACCGGTCCAATTTAGCTAGGAAATTGCGTGACCCTAACGGAACTTTAATGAAATCCAATGGTTCAAAGAATCAATTAACTCCCATTAATGGTCAATTTCACTAATCAACAATAACAACAAGAGAATTACACGTGAAATGGATGAAAACGACAAGCACAAAAACCGTGAACTCAAACCCTTCCAACCATGTCAATTCACGCCAATGCACTAAAGAGCAATTCAATCTTAATGAACAATCAACCTTACAAGATGATTATCCACAAATTACAATCACCAGTAAGTCTAAGAAAGATTCAAATCTACTCTAGATATGACTCACTAGAGAAGAAATGAACATACAACAAAGATGGAATTGATATGACTCACAATTCCCTTTTGTTGCACTCGCCACAATTTCAATTCTTGGGTTGAAATTGATATGAGGTTTGAACTAAAGATGAACCCTAATTCCACATGTGAAAGTGTATCTCAATTCTGAAAATTTTTAGCCTCCTCAAACCCTCTCTTAAGCAAGTATTTATACTTGCTACTCCCAGGGTCAGAAAGTGGTAAAAATTACAAGTTTACCACTTTTAAGGTAGCTAGTCCTAAATGAAAATTACAAGGAAATAAAAGTGTTCCAAAATGATTAGAACATAAATAGTCCAGGAAAATGAAAAATATATAAAAGTAATTGGTCTTCGAGATGCTGGTCTTCTATAGGATTCATCAGCCTAGCTCATCGCCGATTCAGGTCGGTCCATGGATAACCCACAAGCTGAGTCTGAGAGAGTTTGTCCATTGCCCTATAAAATATGATAAGTGTGCCTGTTGGAAAATACAATACAAGAATAATAGAAAAGAGGCTAATTTATAAATAATTCTGGGGTCGATTTACTCAAAATGGGCCCTCATTGCCAAAATTCGAAATCCTTTAGTTCTTGCCCTAATGATAGGTCTTCTCGAACTTTGATTCCTATCATCTCCTCGGGCCTCAAAAAGATTTGTCCTCAAATTTGGTAGATCAAATGCAATAGAGAATTTGTTTTCTCTTAGCAATCCATCTGAAAAAGTATCTCTGCAGAATCCCAATATCTGAAATACTATAGTCGGTGATTGTTTTCTCTCGCCCATTTTCAGGATGTATCTCATCTGCAACATAAATAAGGACTCATTATCTACTAAAGTTGCCCCTGTATCATCCCATTCCACTGAAACCGTTTTCTCCTTTTCTAACTCATCTGTATGTCGCAGATCCTCATGGCCTTCTAATGGTTGGCCCAGTTGCTCATTGCCCTCTAAAACCTCTAAAGGTGAACACAACTATCTTTGAATAGTCTGTCTCTCTAATGATAGACTCATCTGACTCTGACCCTCAGAATCTTCCAATGATTTACTCAACTACTCGTGACCCTCTAGTATCTCTGAAGGAGAACATAATTGACCCTGAATAGTTTGGTCCTCTAGTAGTCTGCTCATCTGACAGTGATCACCAGGATCCTCTAAAGGTTGGCACATCTGGGTTTGATGAATTTTGTGCTCTAAAGGTTGGTTCGACTGCTCATAGTCCACTGATGGTCTACTGATTTGTTGCTGAACACTTTGAACCTCTGAAGGCGACATCGGATTCAGAATAATTCGTTTTCCTTCCTTTTGGAATACATAAGTATTCCTAAAGCCATCATGTAAAACCCTCCTATCATATAACCAAGGCTTGCTAAGCAATATATGGGATGTACACATAGACAAAATATCACACTCAATCTCATCAAAGTATTTATCCCCTACACTGAATGGTACCCTAGCTTTATGGGTCACATGTAAACTCCCCTGATCACTAAGCCAATGCAATGTATACCGTTCAGGATGTAGAGTAATAGCAAGTTTTAGTTTCGATACCATCGATGTTGCTACCACATTGGTACAACTACCACCATCAACTATAAGGACACATAAATTTCCTTGTACCCTACAAGAAGTATGGAACAAGTTTTCCCTTTGTTCGTCATCCTTAGTAGTAAATGTAGTCAATGTCCGGCGTAATACATTGGCATAATGAAACATTTCACTAGACATGATTGTGTTCAAACCCAACAACACAATAATTATCTTCACACTTCCATGGTTCAAGCACACAACCAAGCTATAAGTGAAGTACACTCAACTACTTTCAAGTAGATAGAATTAAATTCAACTACAAGTGTTTAAGTAACTAGTTTAATTACTTTCACACTTTAATGACTTGTTTGAATTTTAAATTATACTACTCACTTTCCTTATTCTTGCCTTGACTTCTCACCACTTAAATACACAATGAGCAGCAAGGAAAATACTCACACAACACACCATCCACTGCCACAAAAGTCCCCTTATGCTCACGGTTCAAGATGCTTTATGTCACTACTAACAATGTCCTTGACAACACATACATTAACCAATATCAAATGTACACAACCTCTACTAAATTAACAAGAATTTAACTCCAACTACACTCCTCTAGCCATAGCATAATTTACTTCCACAAAATACAACCAAAACCGTAACTCCAACACAAGATAAGGCGGCTTGTTCAATAAGTGCACAACTCCACAAATGGTAAGAGGCTTTTCAAATTCAAATGATACACAATTAATTATGACTTAATGTGTATTTGATATTTCAAATTGACCTCTTAATGTATACTCTCAATTCTGATTTCAAATATGAAAATAATAATTATGATTCCTCCAATTTCCAAAAATGCACACATTACACAATTTTACTTCACAATTGAAACACCACTCTTCCCCTTCACGGTTTGCTAACCTTGCACTACTCTCTCACACTTTAGCCTCAATATGCAGCACCTTACTCCACACAACTTCCACAAATTCACAAATGAAAATTCCCTCACTCAACACATAAACACAACACCAACAATTCAATACTCCTTTTTACACCACAATTCATACACATATAACCACGGTGCAACAACCTCCACAATATATATATTTTTTAAGTACAACTCTACACACAATACTTCAAAATATACACTTCCTTGCCACTATAAAACACTAAAGCAAACCATAACTTATACAAGGCAACAACAATTCAAATTTGAAAATCAAACTACTTCATTAATTGCAACCCTTCCACAATTGGTAAGAAGTAATTTTCAAATTCAAACGACCACACATTAACTTCTTCAACTTAATGTTTGTTTTGAAAATCAAATAATTTCCAAATCTTCTACACATCTCAAATCTGGAAATTGCTCAATTGTACCCACTATTTCCGAAAAACAAACAAGTAAAGTTCACACTTCTTCTTTCTACACAATTGGAGATATTTCACACTTTCGAATTTACATTCAAAAGCACTAGCTTTCCTCTTCCTTCACGGTGAAGCCACAACATAGAAGCTTCAACAAGTATTCAAAATCACTCAAACATGCAGCAAATTCAACTCCTACTGAAGACAATTCACTCCACTTCAAACAACTACAACAACAATTTCAATTTATCCTCAATTTTGGAATTGAAGATGTAAGAACATGAACCCTAAATTTCCAAAATTCAAAATCACATAATCCCTTCTCACAACCACAAGCTTTGATACCAAAAGATGATGTGCTCAAAACCACTTTCAAGCACAATCAAATGACTCAAGGAAAACAATTTTCAAGTCTCATACAAACCGGTCTAATTTAGCTAGGAAATTGCGTGACCCTAACGAAACTTTGATGAAATCCAATGGTTCAAAGAATCAATTAACTCTGATTAATGGTCGATTTCACTAATGAACAATAAGAACAAGAGAATTACACGTGAAATGGATGAAAAAGACAAGCACAAAAACCGTGAACTCAAACCCTTCCAACCATGCCAATTTATGCCAATACACTAAAGAGCAATTCAATCTTAATGAACAATCAACCTTACAAGATGATTATCCACGAATTACAATCACCAATAAGTCCAAGAAAGATTCAAATCTACCCTAGATATGACTCACTAGAGAAGAAATGAACATACAACAAAGATGAAATCGATATGACTCACAGTTCCCCTTCGTTGCACTCGCCACAATTCCAATTCTTGGGTTGAAATTGATAAAAGGTTTGAACTAAGGATGAACCCTAATTCCATACGTGAAAGTGTATCTCAATTCTGAAAATTTTTAGCCTCCTCAAACCCTGTCTTAAGCAAGTATTTATACTTGCTACTCCTACGGTTAGAAAGTAGTAAAAATTACAAGTTTGCCACTTTTAAGGTGGCTAGTCTTAAATGAAAATTACAAAGAAATAAAAGTGTTCCAAAATGATTACAACATAAATAGTCCATGCAAATGAAAAATATATAAAAGAAATTTGTCTTCAAGATGTCGGTCTTCTATAAGATTCATCGGCCCAACTCATCGCCGGTTGAGGTCGGTCCATGGATAACCCACAAGCTGAGTCTGAGGGAGTTTGTCCATTGCCTTATAAAATATGATAAGTGTGCTTGTTGAAAAACACAATACAAGAATAATAGAAAAGAGGTTAATTTATAAATAATTCCAGGGTCGATCTGCTCAAAATGGGCCCTCATCACCAAAATTCGAAATCCTTTAGTTCTTGCCCTAATAATAGGTCTTCTCGGATTTTGATTCCTATCGTGTTGTAGTTGACAACCATCATGGCAATCCACAATCACCTACAATTATAAATTTCCAGTCACCGCAACTACTCTTTATCACTATAGTAGATGATTATAAATATTAGATTAGAAAAAAGATGGGAAATGTTTTCTCTAGAACAAACGCACATTATCATCAATGAAAATGAAAATATTGCAAATGAAAACAACAACAGATGAAATGGAAATAGAATAAGGAATGAGAGAGTGAGAGAAAATGTACAAGTCACAAAAATTGTAAAATCTATGAACTAAATTTGCCACTGAAATGGTCACTCACCAAATCTCGAGCACGAGCACCACCGAATGCTATGCTCCTGCATTGGTCAACAAGTAATTTTGAGTCATATGATTGATTAAATAAGCATATTCCTATTATTAGCGACAAATTTTCCCCTTTCTTTTTAGCTTCATACACTCCATCATAAAATATGGTGTGTAAAGCTCAAGGAGACATAAACTCATAGCAAGATACATGAGAATGAGAGAGAAGATGCTTTTTTCTATTTCATAAAGGATCTTAACTATTCAACTGTCTATACAATGAGTATTTATAGTACACTAGAGAACACTAATTGCTGTAAATAACAAACTAATACTTCTACTAATAAAAAAATGACAAATTACATATGATAGATGTTTAATTAGATATGTATATTAGATGCGATTTAAAGTATTTACTCCTCATTTTGGTGTATTTTTGAATAATTTAAATTTTAATTAATTGATATTTTGATTTTAGTACTTTGATGGATAATTGAATTAAAAAGGAAGAAAAGGAATCTAATTTTATGTAACTTGGAACTAAATAGAAGAAGTTATGAATTTTTTATAATAGACACAAGCAAGTGATCTGACCATGTCAAGATTGTGTTGAAAATTGATGCTTGAAGAAATAAATGGTGAGAGTTACATGAAGGTAAGGCATGCTCATGTTTATTGATCGTGTATCTCTTGGAAATAATTATTTTTAAGCATGGTTTAAACACGATCTCTAAACATGATAAATGTTATAAAATACTTATTTTATAATATTTACAATAGTCTTTGGTTTAATCTTCTTATATTTTAGATGGATATTACACTTAATTAGCTTATATTTTGATTGTAGGTCCTAACAAGAAACTTTAGATAAAAAGAAACAAATTTGCACAAGTTTTATGAGAGTAGAAATTAAAATGAATAGGTTACGAAAATAGAATGGTTGAGATGCTTACATGCTACCTTTTTGCCGTTCCCTTTAAAAATGTTTCCACCAACTTTCCACCAAACACACCTCATATCCCCCTACAAAGTTAGGAAGTTTCACCCAAAGCTAATCCCACTTGCATCTCTAATGCCAATCATAGTTTTGGACCATTAACTCCTTAATCTAAGGTGAGCAACTTCTAAGAAAATTAAGCCATTTTTAGACTCTCTTAAGGAAGTTAGTAACCTAAATTATTTTCTACATTTTAGGCATCTAAGGATTTTTCATTAGATTAAGATAATCCTAATTAACCTAGGTCATTTTCATAGCTTACTTTTCATGTATGTAGACTAACATCACTTATTTGTAAAGTTGTAGGTGCCACCCACAATTCTACATCAAGCAAACTTTATCTTTGTAAGATTATCCTATTCTTTTTCATTTAGATTATTTTCTTTAGTATTTAGACATATTTCAACTCCCTAACATATACAAAAGTGTAAAGAAAAGATGTTAAGACTTTATCTTGAAACCTTGGGGACTTATGACCATTTATCACTATCCATGACCCATTGAACATCCATGGACATATTCTTATTTGACATATACCTTAGACACATATTTTGCTTATTATGGCAAGAAGATGACTTTATTAAAACAAGGACTTAAGTGTAAGACTTGACAATGGATTGATTTCCTAAACAAAAGACATAACATTAAAAGACTCTAAAAAGAATTAAATAAATCATGGATTAGAAATGGGATGCTAGAATAATTATCTTCAAAGTAGTTATTTCTCATATGTATAAATATTTCTCTATATATTTATGTAGGTTTTTCAAAAGACTTCTATGTTTTTCCCAAGGATTATTACGATCCTTGAAAAGAATGGCAAGGTGAGTACCAATGATGATTGCCACTTAATTTGTGCTTGTAACTTTAGTAGTACCTAAAGTTAAATATTAATGAATCCATGTGTGCTTGATTTGGTTGATTGTTTGATTGATAAGGCTTAAAGAAAAAGAAAGTAAAGTTGCTTGTATTCATGATTATTCTTATAGTTTATAGAGTGTCTACAAATTGTTTGGTCACCTCCTAACTTATGTTAAGCATATCGAAATACTTATTTTGAAATGGATCATGTATAGCACCTTCTTGCATATTCTTGCGTATTTCATCATAATTACATAGGTAATGAAAGAATGTCTTGAGAGAGTGTCTTATTCTAACAATACAAAAATGACTAGAGGATCATTGTGTATTGGTTGAATTGTGTTCATTATTCAGTTTTGGGTGCATGCATCTAAAGGTGTACGGGCAGGGAAAACATTATTTTCTTTTAGTTTATCTCAGGTCCTTGCTTAGAAGATCATTTTTCTAGCATAATTATTTATATGTAGAGCATAGCTTTGATTTTGTGTGGCCAAGGATGTGTGCAAGTGTAACAAAATTGGTAGTTGGAACTTTGATGGAATTTAAAAATGATCCTCAACCCAAGATCAAAGGAAGTTAGAAATATTCTTAGACTTCCTATAGTTTTTTTGTTGACTACGTCTGATGATTGACATATGATTATTTATGCATTTTATACAATAAAATGTTATCTTGTTGTTTTGCATGAAATGTGGTTTTGAGCTAAGATCTCACTAAGCTTTTATAGCTTACCCCCCTAAAGTTTACCCTTTTTATAGGCATCGTTTTTGTTTTACCCTAGGAAAATCTACCCAATGGTGAGAATCTTCAAGTTAAAAATAAATGGGGGAGTGAATGAAGAACAACCACAATAAATATTTTTAATTTTTAAATAGACTCTTTTGGATGAATTAATTTTAAACTACTTGACTTATTTCTCTATCTATTATATATGTAAAAACTCTATTTTCATTAATAATGTTAGCTTTAATATTTGAAAACTATTAACTTTATGATGGTTTTTTTGGAGTAATGAAACCTCATTACTATGTTAAAATTTGTGTGTTTTTGGAATCTGACTAATCATGGAGTTTTAAATATATACATGGTAGGCTATTACAACTAGGTAGCCTTTGAGGCATGAAAAGGACTAATTGGTGACCATAACAGAGGTTGTGAAGGGAATACCCCCATAAACAGCCATATCAAAAATAAAGTTAAAAGAAAAATTGCAATTTTTTTTGAAAATTTAATACTAAAAGTTACAGGGAATTTACACAACCTGTCTAAGGTTGTTTTGCACATGAACACCAATTTTTTTTATTTAATCATCATTGCAAAAATTTACTTCCAAATTTAAAAATAACAACATTGAAGAGCCATTTTCCTACTTTTGAAGAAAACTTCCATTTTATGAAAATTCAACTTTCCATTCCATTAGAGAAATGACTTTCCTTTTCATGATACATTGGACATTATAAAAGGACATAAATCCAAAGTTGGAGGAGGGATTTTTAAGAGTGATAATAGCATAGGGATAGATTTTGGTATCATTTTATTTAAATTTCTTTCTTTATCCACTCTTTTTATATTTTTTTAAATTCAAATATATTTTAGCTTAATTTTCTTTTATACTTAGGTAAGACAAACCTTAGAATGAACATTTTTTTTTTGGTTTATTATTCCAATGAAATTATTGTTTTAATTGTATCTAATTATGTGTTCTTTATTGTTTTCAAATTTAAAAATTTTTTATATTAGAGATCGAGAGATTCCCTATTAAATAGATGTAAACCCCAAGTGGAAGGATTTATATGCAATCTTAAGATAGGAAAATGTAAATCTTCAAATTAGGAAAACCAAATTAGATTCCCAATCGAATTAATGTGATTCTAGGGTTTTAATTAGGAAGATATTCTAATTAAAAAACCTAAAATTGGAATTAGTAAACTTTAAAAGCTATTTGTTCAAATTAAAATTTCCCATGACCATGAAATAATAATGAAATTGAATAATAATTAGTTAATTAAATTAGTAGTTTTTTTAAAGGGGGTTTAATATCGACGTACCTTTTAATGATTTTGTTTTTCTTTTAAATACTTGTTTTGAAAATTTCACTTACTTCACTTAAATTTTTAGATAAATAAAAAGGAAATTAAATTTTAACTCATAGTCCTTGTGGATTGGCACCTCGATATTTTATCCATAGACTATAAATTGATAGGTGCACTTGTCTATAGGTCTAAGGTATTTAAATAAATGATATCAAGACATACTTTCTAACCATTTAACTAAAATGTCTTTTTGAAGTTTCTTAATTCACAATTTTGATACAACCCAAACATGATTTGTTAAACAACATATTAGCCTAAAAACAAAGTTTTTGATGCTTGCTATATAAAGAAAAGAGGGGAAACCAATCTCATAATTTTTTTTTCAAGACGTTTTTATTTGTTTATAAGTTTTTTTTGAGAGAAAAGAAGGGTTATTTTTCTATACTTCAAGAGTTAAGGTTTTTCTTGATCTCTTCGATGATGCATGCTTTTAACATCATTGAGATTTTTCTTTTCAACATAAATTTGAGGTTAATTTTCTTAGTATCTAACTTGTGAAATTTAGGGTTATTTAAAACTGGGTTTATTACTATTTAATGAATTTTAGATTTCTTGATTTACACATGTTTCTAGACTTTATTTCAATTTTAAAAATTTTTAAGTATTATTTAATTTTTTTATATTGTAAAATTAAGATTTAAAAATTTGATTTTAATTAGATCTAAAAAAATGTTTAAGGGAATTTATGCAATTTAAGAAAATAAGTGCAAATTTCTTTTTTGAAATTAATTAATTTGTTTTTTTGGGAATTCATTGTTCTTAATGCAATATTTGAAATATTGCTATTTTGAAATATTCCAAATAGGTATTTTTTAAGATTAGGTTTTAAAGTTAAAAAAATTTTTTAAAAAAAAATTTAAATTTTTTTCCATTCAATGAAAATTAAAAAAGGGTTTTTTTTAATCCTTTTATGTCACAAATAAATCCTAAAGAAAACAAAGTCGAGATACTTTTTTTACTATTTTTAATTAATTTGATTTTTTTTTTTTTTTCCTTTTAATTTTTAAACCTTTTTTATTTTTTAAAAATTAGTTTTTAGGTTTTAATTTAACAACTTTAATTTTTTTTAATAAAGAAAAAACTATAAATTTTTATTCTTAATCCTTATGGGGTGATATTCAAATTTTAATTTTTCATATTATAAAATTTGAAATATACTTTTTCCCCCCTAACTTTTAATAAAGGGTCCACTTTTTTAAAAAATAATATAAATATACAATCTCTTAAACAAAAAAACCCATCTCTTTTCCCCCAACCCCACTCCCCCCTCTCCTTTTTCCCTTTTTTTTAATTAGATCTTTGAATCAATTTGGGAACATACAAATTTTTTTGGTACCCCTTTTTAAATTTATGGAACCCCCTAAACTACGAAACCCGCATCATTTTTAACCTCATAACCTCAAACTCTAAAAAAATAACAAAAAAACCCTTTTCTATAAACGGAAAAAAACCCTTTTTTAAAAAAGATAATTCACAATTACTATGAATGTTTAAAATTAAATTAAAGGGGTTAAAAAGGGATTCAAAATTTCGATAATTCAATTTTTTTAAAAAAAACCCTAAAATTTATGAATAAATTTTTCCCAAAAAACTTTTAAAGAATTTGATACTATTTTAATCCACAACAAAAAATACAAAAAAATTCAAAAAAAACCCAATTTCGATAAAAAACATTATACGCCAGTACTTAAATTTTTCTAAATCCCCAAATTCTTACCAACTAACCAAGTGGGCCCCTTTTTTTTAATTTAGCCGCCCTTTTTTTATTTTGGCTTCACTTAACCGCATTTTCAATGGGCTTATCTCTTCCTGTAGTTCTACATTGGTTTTCCTTAGGTTTGGGGCCTTCCCTAAAAACCATTTAAGCCACCTTAAAACCCCAACTAGGGGTCTTCAACAATCTTGAACTATTCCTTTTTATTCCATCCCCCTTAAAATTTTTTTTTCCCTTTTGAATACCCCCCTCACTTTTTTTTCCCAAATCCTTTTCTTGTCCTAACCCCTTTTCCCAACATCCTAAATTTTATTCTTCCCCCCCTTTTTTTAAAAGGGGTTTGTCCTCAAAAATTTAAATTTTTTTTAAAACCCCTAAAAATTTAATATTAAAAATCAAAAATTTTGGGGTATTACTGGCAATTTTAATATTAAATGGTCATTGATGCCTTAAGGCTCAAAAAAACCCTCACCCCTTTTCCTTTATTCTTTTTACGGGGAAACATTTTTTCATTCACACCCCCAAAACCCCAAACTCTAGGTTTTAAAAAACTTAAATCCCCTTTTTCTTTCTTTTTCCATTGCTTCTTTTTTCCCTCAAAATTTTCCCCTTTTTAAGCATCTCAATAATTTCTTTGTTCCTGCAAAAAAACATTTTTAACCCCACTCATTTCATTAAATTTTCTTTTTCCCCCTCTATTTTCTCTCACATCATTTTTTCCTCTCTTTTTTCTTTTTTCCTTTTTTCTTCTCATCCCTTTTTTTTTGCATTAACTCAATTTAATTTTTTTTACTAACTCCCTTTTGGGGTTACCCTTTTCTTTTACCTCATTTAATTCATAAAAAAATTTTTTTTTTTTATTTTTTCAACTATTTTCTCACAAAACCTTTTTCTTTCCCCTTTTCTTTTTTCACTCTCACTAACTTCCTTTTTTATTCTTTTTCTTTTACCACTCTTTTTTTGCAATTTCATTTGGGCCCCCCAAAACTTGCTTAAATCAAAAAATATATAACTACTTTTGTTTTACTCAAAAAAATATTTATTGTAAATCATCATGCTTAACCCCCTAACAAATTGCCCTGGGCCCCCACAACAATGATACTTACATTAACTACATCATATAAAACATCATTTCATATCTTCCATCTAAAAGAACTAACACTTCTTTTTTTTTCCCCCCCTTAATCACTATCATTCAACCATTCAAATTTATAAGGGCAAGATGCTCACTATGGGAAATCCTAATTTCTTAACCATATTGCACTTACCACATTACATAACTCCTACCACTATAATCCCAAAACCCACATACCTTATTCTAAACTGGGATCTAAATGAAAAAATATTTCTCTCTTTAAAAACCCCTTCCTCTTTTCTAACCTTACTTTTCCCAAATCCCTAGCTACCAACTTTTTTTCTAACAACAAACTCCTCCCATAACATTTTTAAAGAATTTCTATGAACAAAATTTCCACACAAAAAATGTTAATAATAAAATTAATCTCTCAAATTTACTCACTCAATTCTCACTCAAATTGTTTTATTTTTTCCACCAATCCCCTTACCTACCAAAAATTTTTCTTTTCGATTCTTTTTTAAAAAAATAACAATCCAATCAGATTTTTTTTCCCATGAAATCTAAACCTAACTTTCCCAATAGTAGTTTTCCCTAAACGACTTACAAAAATTTAAAACCTAAGAATTCAAAAAGGGTCACCATAAACTATCAATTGAGATGATTTCTCTTTGGTTCTTTCAAGAAATAATTTTAAAATTTTTTAATTTATCCCCTAGCTTTCATCCAAAACCTATCCATTATCATTTAGAAAATTATGGCTTATCATTTATACCAAGCCCTTTCTCTTTTTTTAACAAAAATCAATTTTCCATCATTTTGATAATCCATAGTTTTAGAATACAAATCAAGTGTTGGGGTTTTTTTACTTACAGGGGTTTTCATCACTTTTTAAAAAACCACAATTTAAATAAGAAACATGTTTTTTTCAAAGAACTTGTAGCATACTTCTTAGATAAAATCATATCAATATCATTATTTTTTTTATCCACATGTAAACATAGTTTTTTGATGGCTCAAACCCCGCCTAACACATGCAAACGAATCAAAGAAACAAACCCAACCACAATTAAAACCGGTCCCCAAAGGAATAAGAAATTCATGCCTAATGGGAAATTTTTATGAAAATCCAAGTCAAAAGATCAATTCAATCCCCATTCAACTTCACCAAAT
>JBBMOL010001267.1:0-43704 GCA_037954665.1 Laguncularia racemosa | reverse complement strand
TCTATTTCAGAGTACCTCTGTTCTCCGTCTGTGAATTTCTTGCTTAGATAATATATAGAACGTTCTCTCCCCTCTTCATCTTTCTATCCCAACACGTACCCCATGGATTCAGAAAGTATCGTGAGGTATAAGAATAAGGGTTTTCCTTATTTTGGAGCTATCAAAACTAGGGGATTTATGGGATGGTCTTTGATCATTCTGAATGCTTCTTCGCATTTGTCATCCCATTTTACTGTGGCATTCTTTTTTAGCAGACGGAATAATGGGCGGCATTTGTCTGTGAGCTGTGAGATAAAACAGGTTATGTAATTCAACCTTCTTAGCAAACCTCTCACCTCTTTGATAGTGTGTGGAGAGGGTAGTTCCAGTATGGCCCTTACTTTATTAGGGTCGATTTTGATACCTTCTTGGCTTATGACAAACCCTAACAACTTGCCTGTTGTGATCCCAAAAGTGCACTTTTCGGATTTAACTTGAGCTAAAACTTTCTTAGCCGCTTAAACAATTTCCTTAGGATAACCGCATGACTTTCTCCTCCTTTGGACTTAGCCATCATGTTGTCCACATATACTTCCACCTCTTGATGCATCATGTCATGAAGTATCGTGACCATGGCTCTCTGATATGTTGCCCCGGCGTTTTTCAAACCGAAAGGCATAACTTTATAACAGAAAGTTCCCCATGTCGTGATAAAGGTTATTTTAGTTTTATCTTCTTTAGCCATTTTTATCTGATTATATCTTGAGAAACCGTCCATAAATGAGAAGAAATGGTTGACGTCGATGTGAGGTAGAGGGGAATTGTCTTTTGGCGTAGCTTGATTTAAATTTCGGAAGTCTACACACACTCACACTTTCCCATTCCTTTTTAGAACGGGGACTATATTTGCTATCCATTTCGGGTAGTTTGATACCTCAATGAATCTCACTTCTAGTAGTTTTTTTACTTCCTCTTTAATCTTTAGTAAGATGTCAGGCCTAAATCTTCTTAATTTTTGTTTTTTAGGTTTGACATCTTCCCTCGTAGGAAGCTTGTGAACTACTATCAATTGGCCGAATCCTAGCATGTCGCCATATGACCAGGCGAATATATCTACATATTCAGTTAATAGCTCGGTTATCTCACGCTTCTGCTCGTCACTCAAATTGGCCCCAATCTTGAGGTTTTTGGGTTCCTCGGTGTTTCTTAGATTTACTGTCTCCATCGGCTCATCGATTGAGATTCTACTTTGTTCATGCTTTTGCCAATTTTCTTGTATCATTTCGTGGTTAAGGACATCACCTCCAACAGCTGACCCGGTAGTGTTGGAAACAATATCGGTGTTTTCATTACTTACTTGTGCGAAATGTCCCTGATGTTCGACAGTAGGGAATCTGTGGGTAAAGTGGAGCGAGAGCATGTATATATGAGCAAAAGAAATAAGCTGCAATTTATTGAATTTGAAAAATAATCGCAATAGAAATTTGTTTAATAATTGTTCCCTAACCTTGAGATGACCTAGTGCTATCAATAGGATAACAAAACCAATTGTTAAGAGCTGGATGCTTGATTGTTGCCAATCGTAGTTTTAATAAATTGAATTCTTATTCTTAATCCTACTACGAAGCAATAGGCTACTGCACCTATCGTAGCGTAATATAGCAAGTAAGTACAAGGTCGTCCCTCAGAGATACACCAATTACTAGTACTAACTCCGTTCCTATTATCTAACCGTTGCTTAATAATGTTGTTCGAAAACTTGATTACTCTAATCTCAAAACTAACAACTCACTAACAACAATGGTTCTGAAGATTTATCAATTAACAAAAGCAACCTAGATCTTATTTTACTCCTTCTCTATCATGTAATTCATTAGATTTCTGAAGATTGTCGTAATTGACTTCTTATACTGTCGAATTCTCTAGTCAAGTTAACTACTTTCTCAAGTATATTAACCTATCTAATCCTAGGTTTATCAAATAAGATCTCTCCTTAGTTAATAGCAACCTAGAATTGCATAAAGCACATGAATTCGCATCAAAATAATCGATGTAAATAGAAGACTCTTGTTTCCTATCTTTAGAAGAACAATCAAATCTCATTAATTGCATTAGATCTAATCATATGAGCAATTTCTCAATTAACTAATATGATATCACGCATAAATTCATATTCCGGATCTATGAATCTAAGAAACAATTGAAGAACATGCAATTAATCATAAGAAAGTCAACAACTTTGCATTAAAGATCAATTCTTTATCACATGACAGAGAAGTTTCAAATAAAATCTAGATATAGCGTCTACTCCTCCATAAATTTGACAAGAGAAACACAATTATTAGAAGAATAGATAAAGTTTATGGTCACAACCCTTAAAGATAAAATCTTTTTCTTCGTGGGTCTTCAATCTCCCTTGGAATCGACAAAATCTTCTTTCCCTTGCTGTTATGAGAGTGAGAGAAAATGAAAAATTCGTAACCTTTGGTTCTAGGGCGAACTGAAGGTCTATTTATACATGTACCCCGATTGGATATATACACAACCGGATACACAAGTAGTGTATCTTGTTCGTGTATCTCATGCTTGCTTCCAGGTGTCCTTATGTGAATATACACGAGCTAGTACATGGGAGTGTACATTGGTCGTGTATTTGAAACGTCATCGAACAGAAGAAAAACTTAGATACACAAGCAAAGTACATGGGCATGTACTTTTCTCGTGTACTCTCCAAAAATCCGCTTCAGTATACACAAGTAAAACAGCAAAGTTCATGGGCGTGTATTTTGCTTGTGTACTTTCCAGAATTTTTCTCTTCACATGTAATGTATCCAATTCCTTCCAAATTTGCTCTAACTCTTCAAAACTCCTTTCCTTAGCTCCAAAATACTCTAAAAGAACCTGAAATTAACATTCATTCCATTAAGCACCCTTTTCTTCAACAAATCATCTAAAATTCAACAATAAAGCACAATTTCATTACTCCAAATAAGGGTATTTTGCGACTTATCAATGCTGATCAAATGGGTGAGAGGCCGAGCCTTCATTGCTGACGTCGGTTTCGCTTATCCTTAGCTCTTGAACGATAGTCGCTTGCCTGAATGATCGTTGGAGGGGTGGAAAATGCATTTGGGTATCACTTAGCTTCTCTTTCCTTCTACCTTTGATACCTCTTGCTTGTGCCTCTTCTTGGGATATAGGAACGTACCCTAGTCCAAATGTCCCTTGCTGTCCCTCCTTGAACTGATGCCCCCCTTTACTAGTTACCACACTCACTTCATTGAATATTTGGAGCCCAAAGTCTTCGAAACCGTCTTCCTTGATGTAAGGTATGGTGGTCTCTTTATAGATGGCATAGTCTTGCTCTCCCAACACGGTGATGATATGTCCATTTGCTATGAAATTGACCTTCTGATGTAGACTTAAGGGTATGGTTCCAGCGGTATGTATCCATGGCCTTCCCAATAGTAGATTGAAAGACTTTGGAATGTCAAGAACTTGGAAGGAGATATGGAACATCTGTGGACCAATCTCCACTGGCAAGTTGATTTCCCCCACTATTTCTCTCTTGAACCCATCGAAGGCCCAAACCACTATCAAGCTTGGCTTGATGTTGCTTGGATCGACTCCTAGCAGGTCAAGGGTAGCCAAAGGGCATACGTTGAGAGAAGATCCATTGTCAATGAGTACTCTAAAGACAATCGTGTCGTTGCATTTCACCACTATGAACAGTGGTTTCGTGTGTTAGTCTCCATCTTCCCCCAACTCTTCGGGAGAGAAAGATATATGATTCATGGTGAAGATTGAATCTGCCACATGGCTCAATTTCTCTGTTGCAATGCCCTATGGTACCTTGATCTATTTGAGTACTCTAAAGAGTGCTTCCCTGTGAGGCTTAGATGTTATGGGGAGACCCATAAGTGATATCTGGGCTAGAACCTTATTGAGTTGTTCTATGATCTTGTATTCGCTTGCCTTGACTATCTTTGTGAATGTGGAGAGCCCCTCTTCTTCCTCTTTCTCTACCTTGGTGTTGGGCTCTTCAGTTGAGATTTTGTATTTAGGGTCATAAATTCTCCCAGAGCGGGTGATTCCTCCTATGATGAGAGAGGTCTCTCCTACTTGAGGGCCTGATTGTTGAAAGGCACTACCTTATACCTCTCTGAAGGTATTGGGACATTGAATACATATCTCTTTTTGAGATTTGCACCTTAGTAGGTTGTCCCTCGTAGCATTTTATGACTATCAGTTTTTGGTCTAATTTAATCATGTTCATATACTCCTCTCTTTCTTTTAGCGGGTTATCTTCTTTTTTGAACTCGGGCCCCCATCCATTAGGTGGCCCATACTCGGTTGGGGTGAAAGAGTAATTCACTAGATACTCAAATCTCCCATGTGATTCGCCTAGGGTACCGACTGTTGGGTGATAGAGCCATTTTATACTCAATCTTTATAGTATAAATTGTGTTAAATTATTATTGATTTTATAGAAATCATAAGGAAATGGTACTTTAATTTTATCATCGTGATAAATCAGGTTAAATGGAGTCAAGGATGCTAATTCAAGTAAATTAGAGAAGTCATCTACAACTTGGTTCAAAGACAAGGATTTACACCGTTGGAGGGAAGTACATGGGCGTGTAATTGAAGTACACGGCCGTGTACTTGGTTTTGAATCAACAGGAAGATACACGGTTGAAGTACACGGCCGTGTATCGGAAGCACGGTTTGAGGCACGGCCATGGCGCAAACCGTGTTACACACTGGACAAGAAGACGAAAATGTGGACTTTGAACAGAGAGAGACACGGCTTAGGGCACGGCCGTGGTGGAAGCCGTGGGAGAAACCGTGCTTGGAGCCGTGGTGGAAGCTAGGTGTGCCAAGGAGAAGAAAGTGTAGATTATGCACAGATGAAGGCACGGCTTGAAATCTAGCCGTGGGTGTAACCGTGGTACACACTAGATACGGATGAAGACTTGTAGATTATGCACAGATGAAGGCACGGCTTGAAATCTGGCCGTGTGTGTAACCGTGGTACACACTGGGCGCGGATGAAGACTTGAAGAATATGCACAGAGGATGGTACGGCTTGACCCACGGCCGTGTGTTAGGGCGTGCTAGGCGGACGAACATTTACTTCTCAAAATCTACTTAGAAAAGGAAAGATATTTTCGTATTTTTCTAGAAAAAAGACCCACAAAAAATCCCCCTAACAATATAAATAAACCCAAACCCTTTTAAGGGTTTAAAGGAAATTTTTGGGGAATTTTTTGGGGGAATCTTGAAGAACCTTGGATCATCTTGGGGCAGGGCGGGAAGGGGGTTCTTTCCATTTTCTTTACTTTTTTTTTTCCTTTTATTGTTTAACATGAGTAGCAAAGCTACTTTTCTGGGCCAAAGGGCCCATAAATTTTTAAATTTTCTCCACGAATTTTTTGAGGTCTAATTGACTTGTATTTTTTCTATTCTTTGCTTTCGGGAATTCAATATTTTCTGATCTTTTGTCATTATTATCTTTTTGTTTGGAAATAAATAGAGCTCTTCTACTCAATTAGCAAGTTAAAAATTTTGGGTCAACTAGCACGTAAAAATCCGTAATTTTTTTGATTGTTCTAGTCTTAGTGACGCAATAACATGTTTGGTTATAAAAAGATGATCGAATTCATGTTAGGGGGGTGTGTGATCATGTTTAAATGGGTTTTTATTTTAAAAACTACTGGCATAAATTGGTGGTCCCTCTAATTTTAAAATGCTATTGATGATTAAATCCAAAGGGCGCTTTTTCTAGGGTTGTTTAATCAATAAGAGAAAAAAATTAAAAAGCGTTTTGCGGGGGTTTAAAACGGGGAAAGTAAGGAGAGAAAAAGGTTTTTAAAAGAGTTTGGGGTTAAAAACCCAAAATAACCATTTTAAAATCTAGAACTAAAATAAAAAAACATTTTGCACGATGATAAATTTCCTAGAATTAAACTATTTTGGTTTCCTTTGGCTAGGTTTTTTTTAATTTAAAAAAATTTTCTTACCTTTTTTTAAATTTTAAAATTTTGATTCACAAAACAAAACCCCCCCCCCCCCCCCCCCATTTTCCCTTTTTTCCTTTTTTAAAATTTTTCCTTGGATAGAAAAAATTTTAACCAATCTCTGGGGGGAATTCGACCCCTACTCACCCCCATATGCAAATCATATAATTTTTTTAGGAGTAGGTTTTTTTTTTTTTGGGTTTCCCGCCCCCCCAAATCAAATTTTTGGCGCCTTTCCCGGGGTTTGGGTTCAAATTTTTTCTTTTCTTTTATACCTTTTCTTCTCAGACAGGTGAACTAATTTATAACCCGGGAGTTTGAGAAGACTCAAAAGGGGCCCCTGCACAAGAAGCTAGATATCCCCCGACCAAATTAGTAGGGACTTGTCTGTTTCCCCCCCCTTTGGATTTGAAAAAGAGGACGCATGGAAATCTCGAGAAAACCCTTTAAAAGGGAGTTTTTTTCCCCCGGGGATGTGAATCAAAAACCCCTTTTTGGTATTCACAAACCCCGAAACTAGCTGTGGAATTAAATTAAAAAATCTGGGTTAATACATCTGCACCTACATTTAAAGGTCTTGAGAATAAAGATCCTCCCCAAGCATTTGAAAGATTTCCATATAGTTGTTCTAGAAATGAGGCCGCAAGGAAAACCGACAAATAAATAAAGCAACGGCTTTTCCTTTTCTTTAAGTACAAAAGCAAAAATTTTTTTTTAAAAATTTCCCTCCGGGTTTCTATAACCACGGGCCCGATATGGTAAGACTCTTTTTGGGAAAAAAATTCTTCCCCCATCCAGAGCCGCGGGTATAAAAGAAAAAATTTGTGGTATAAAACAAAGGACACCGAGACTCTTCATGAGTATTGGGGAGGTTTAAGCAATTTTGGGGGTTTTTTTAAACTCCCACAACAAAAAGGGTATCTGAAAACTCCTATCCAAAATTTTTTTAAAGGGGCCCACTTCCGATGGGGGAAAAAAAGATTGTTTGGGTGTTTTTTAAGTGGGGGCCCCATAGTAAAAAAAAAACCCCCGGTCAACTAGGGAAATTTATCTCCATTATGGCTGCCAAATTTGCAACAATTTTGGGGATAGGCTGATCAAACTTCAAGGAAGGTAAAAAGAGGTAAATGTGTCTAAAACCTTTTAACATCAAAATTTTCTAAACTTACCCCCCTTTTGCAGCAGCCCAGCTCTTGGGGAAAACCCAACAGGTGAAGGGTTTTGGGGGAAATTTTTTGGGTGCTCCTAATCCCCTCCGACCGACATGTGCCCCACATTGCAAGAAGACAACCAAAGAACACCCCAAAGCTTAGGAGGAATTTCCCCGGAACAGCCACAAAAGGGAAATAAGACCCCTCCCCCGAATACTTACAATCCTGGATGGAGGGATCATCCCCAATTCCGATATTGGGAATAACCCCAACAAGTCCAACAATTTTCCCGCCTAAGCCATCACACCCCCGTAACCCCAAGCTCCTTCCACTTCAGGTATGCCCCTTGAGGGTATTGTTTTAAATCTCTAGCTGTGAATACCAAACAAATTTTAAGGGGGAAAAAAAACCCCAAAACCCTTTAAAATTTTGGGGAATCATTTAAACCAAAATTGCTTCAGCCCTAAACAGGTTAAAACTCCCCAAAGGGAAGTTACCTTTCCCCAAAATATTACAAACCCAAAAAAAGCTTAATGCAATTACCTTAAAAGTGGAACAAATTGCAGGGGTCAAATAAGAAAGGGCATTTTTTTCTAATCTTGAGGAAGAGACCAAAAAAAGGGGATTTTGATCCGGCCAACCGGGGGCCAAAATTACAAGGGGCTTTTAGTTGAGCCATCAAAAGGGCACATTGAAAAACCCCCTCCCCTTTCCCTCCAGATTGGGGAAAACCAAGAAAAGAACGGGAAAAAAAAGAGATTCGGAAACTTTTTGCAAAGTCCCAGGTAAAATTTTCCCTTTTCTTGGGTGCAAATTAAGAAATACCGCCCTATGCTAGATTTCTCAAAAGAAATTGTGCACAAAAAAAAAGAAAGCTGAAAGGTAATAAAAGATTAGTGTAAGGGGAAAAATTTTTTGCTTTTTTTAAAGAAGAAGCTTCCTCCCAAAAGAAAAGGGTCCAGGTAAAGTTTTACCAATTTCCCTTTCAAAATAGGGAATTTTTGGGGGCGTTAAAACCCTGTGTGATCTAGGGGCTTTTATCAAAGTCATGCCTTTGTCTTTTTTATCAACGTTTAAATGTTGGTCCTTTAAAAGGAAAAAGGGGATTATTGTTCAAATTTTCTGATAGGGTTTCCCAAAGTTTTTCCTGAGGGAGTTTTTAGAGGATGTTTTTTTTTTAAAGTCAATGGGGGGGTTTTTTTCCCGCCGGGTTTTTTTTGTGCTTTGGGGGGTGGACGAAAGTAAATTTCCCTACTTCATCACTGATATTAAATTTGGGCGACCATTCCTTAAGACTTCTAAAAAAAAAATCGATGAAAAAAGTGGCACCCTCACTATGGAATTTTTATGGTGAAGTATTAAAAATTTTAAAATTTTTTATGCCATGAAAAAATCCAACGATATCTCTCCTGTTTTTTTTTAGGGGGTTATTAACCCTCACCCCCAGGCCCCAAAGGGGTGGAATCAAAATCCTTTCCGAATAAATTTTGCCAGGAACGTTAGCTAAAAAACGTTTTAAAAAAAGGCCCTTCATTTTTGGGGGGCAACCCATGTAAAAAAAAAAAAAGGGTTTTTTTTTTGCTTTATTTTTGGTTTGTTTGTTTTGTTTTTTTTTTAGTTTAGTTTTTTGTTTTTTAGTGTAGTTTTGAACTTTTTGGGGATCGCGCAGAAAGGATCCCACATAATCAGATGACATTTCCAAGTTAAAAGGGGAAACTCCAAAATACTAGGGAAGTACCAAATTTTCCCTTTTCTCTTATTCTCTAAGTTCCTTGGGTTTTTGTTAATCCCTTTTTTCATTGACTAAATTGAAACATTGGGACACTGTTCAAGCTAAGTGTGGGGGAGAGGAAAAAATTATAGAAAAATTAGAAAAACAATACTTTGAATTTTTTGTCCTTAAGAATTTTTTAACCCAATTTTTTTTTAAAAAATTATCATAAAATCTAAGATTGTAAAAATTTTGTAAAAGCATCTAAAAAAGTGAAATTGATTTTTTCAAATTTTTACTCACCCCTGCTGTGTTTAAATACTGGTTAAAATTAAGTAGTAAATCTTTAAGAAACAAATTTCCTTTGAAATTTAGCTTTGAATTGGAAGTCAAGAGTAAGTAGCCCCTAATGAAAAATAAAAAAGTTTATTCTAGGTTATATTAGCTCTGTAACTCTTTGAAGTTGTTTGTAAAGCAATCATTTAAAAAAAAAAAAAAAAAAAAAAATCAAGCTAGCCTTTACCCCATGATTCAATAAGGGAGTTAGAGTATTCAAACTTGAATTTTAGAGTGAGGAAATTTCCGGGGGGTATCTCAAAACCCGGTCATTGATGAGGGCTCGGGATGTTGCCGACTAATGAACTCACTATAACATAAGGGCAAAAAAGGAAAAAGTTCATGAAAAAAAGGGGGCAAAAACCCGTAAATAGTGCTTGAATAAACAAAAAGAACATAAAGGAAACATTCATTGAAAAAAACAAAGATGTTAAAAGGGAGAATACTAGAAAGAGTTATCCCATATGCTTTTACTTTATACTGAAGGGGTTATATCTTGAAAAAATATCCAATGAAGTTTAATTGGGTGTTTTTCCTTAGTGGATTTAAATATTTACTTTTGGAAATAAAAAAACTTTTGCTAAAATGAGGATTAAAGTTTTTTTTTGTTTTGATTAGCTTTGAATTTTGTCCAATTTTTTGATCACAGGAAACCATTTGGTTGAAGTAGTAGACTTTTAAATTTCAATCATGAATTTAAAAATTTTAATAGATGCTTGGAATGTGAAAAAAAATTTGTATAATCTATGACAATTTCTCAAATTTATTTTATCAATTGCTTGAGGACAAGCAAGAGTTTAAGTTGGGGGAAATTTATAGGCCCTTTTTTACTCAATCTTTAAAGTTAAAATTTTGGGTTTAAAATTTTTATTTATTTTATAGAAATCATAAGGAAATGGGACTTTTAATTTTATCATCGTATAAATCAGGGTTTAAAAGGAGTCGGATGCAATTCAAGAAAAAATTTAAAAAGTCATTACACTTGGGTTTAAAGACAAGGGTTTACACCGGGGGGGAATACAGGGGGTGTAAAATTTAAGTACAGCCGGTACTTGGTTTTGAATCAAAAAGGGGAAAATAAGGAAAAATACAGGCCGTGTATCGGGAAACACGGTTTGAGGAGGCCATGGGCAAACCGGTTACACACTGGGCAAAAGTGAAAATGTGGCTTTGAACAGAGAGAGAACGGCTTTTTGGGCACGGCCGTGGTGGAAGCGTGGGAAAAACCGTCTTGGGCCTGGTGGAAGTAGGTTCCAAGGAGAAGAAAGTGTAGAATCACAGATAAGGACGGCTTGAAAAACTAGCCGTGGGTGTAACGTGGTACACACTGGACACGGATGAAGACTTGTAGTTATGCACAGATGAAGGCACGCTTAAACTGGCCTGGTTAACCCTGGGGACAACCCGGGGGGGGTGAAGACTTGAAGAATATGCACAGAGGTGGGCCCGGCTTACCCAGGGGCCCTTTTTTTAGGGCGGGCAGGGGACAACATTTATTCTCGAAATCTACTTGGAAAAGGAAAGAATTTTTTTATTTGCTAGCAAAAGATACATGCCATCCCCCCAAAAATAAATAGAACCAACCCCAGGGGTTAGGAAAAATTTTAATCTTTGGATCTTTAAGAACCTTGGATCATCTTGGGGGCAGGCAGGGAACCGGGTTTATCATGTCTTTCTTTTTATTTTCCCTTTTTTTTGAGACAGATAGCTAAGCTATTTTTTTAGCCAAAAGGGGCAAAATGTTTAATTCTCCCCAATTGTGAGGTCTAAATTTACTTGTATTTATTCTATTCTTTGCTTTCGGGTTTCATATATCTTCTGATTTTTTGTATTATTATCTTTGTTTGTTTTTTATAATAGAGCTCTTCACTCAATTGCAATTTAAATATTTCAAAAGCCTAAATCCGTAATTGTTTGTTGTTTAGTCTTAGTGACGCAAAAACTGTTTGGGTTTTAAAAGAGATACGAATTCATGTTATGGAGGTGTGTGATCATGTTTAAATAGGTTATCTTATAATCTACTGGCATGAATTGGTAGTCTCTCTAGATCTTAATGCTATTGATAGATTAAATCCTAAGCGCTTGTCTAGGGTTGTTTAATCAATAAGAGAAATAATTCAAAGCGCTTGTCTGAGGTTATCAAAGGAAGTAAGGAGAGATAGGTTGTTAGAGCTTTTTAATAACCATAACCAGTTTATCTAGAACTAAGAATAGAAAACATTTGCATCGATGATCAATTCCTAGAATTAAACTATCTTGATTCCTTTGGCTAGGCTTTTATTAATATCCGATTTTCTTACCTTGTTTTACTTATTTTGATTCACAAACAAAACCCCCCATTTTTCCTTTTCCTTTTTATTCTCCTTGGATAGAAATAAATTTAACCAATCTCTGTGGATTCGACCCTACTCACCACTATATGCAAATCATATAATTGTCTAGGAGTAGGTTTTATTTTTGTTGGATTCGACAACCATCATTGGGTCTCCAGCCAACCATCTCCTCTTGATATGTGATTTAGGGGTTATATTTAAGACTTGGCGGAGTGACTTTCTTGCTACACTGTTGTTGTTTTTTGTTTTGGGGATTCTTTTGATACGCTTAGAACGTATATATAAAATGGGAGCGTAAATTGCAACAAGTGCACTGGTCGTATCAAGTAATAGCGTGGTGAAAAGTAAGGTTGTCGATCCCTCGAGGAACCATTAGAGTACTAGACCTATGGCAATTCTTATCAATATCTAGATGATTAAAAAGGGGTTTTGAAATGTCTAAGCTAAAAATTTAACTTAAAGCAAACAAGGAGAATTTTATGAAGAATCTATCAATTATGAACAAGGGAATTAGAATTCACCCTAGATTCATTAATCAAACTGCTACCATGTTATATCAACTAGTGGTTATAAGGTTGTTCAAGTGAGTTTTTAGAAATCCTTTTTTAGGGATGTTAACCTTAAATCAATTAGTCGGCTTCCGCGTCTCCAATTAACCAAGGAATCAAAATTATGTTCATACACCTCCCGATGCTTATAAACAACTAATGCCCTAAATCAATTAACCCTAATCCCTTAGTGATTAATTAACAAGAAACATTGCATTGCGCCCTCCAATAAACTCTAATTAAACCAATTATCGTAACTCCCGTATTGATCATTAATCTAATTAAGAATTCCTAACAAATCCTAATCAACTCCCATATCAAAAGGATTTCTAACAATTATAATAAAAAACCAATTATAATTGAAATCAAAGGAATTGCAATCATGAATAATCCTAATAATTCCTAATCATATAACATGGCTACAATTATCCTTTTAACATTCTAGGGTTTCATCCAATTTCCCAAGGAAAAAGACTTAAACAATTCATGGAGACAAAGACATGATTATGATTCAAGGAGATTCATGCAAAAGAAATCATATTCAATAGTTGGATCAAATACTTGAATTGCATATAAGAAATAAAGTTCAGAAATCACCGATTCAACAATACAAATAAGACCTTAATTGCAAGGAACTCCACAAATCCTTCACAAAGGATGATATTCTCCACCAAGATCACAAAGTTTTCTCCAAGATTTGATCTCCACAATTCTCTCCCCTTAAAACTAGGTTAAAACTACTTTTAAGAACAAGAAAAATTGACAAAAGTTCTTCCACAAATCGACCTAGGACCTATATATATGTAAGGGGAGGTGAGAAGATGCAATTAAAACAAGACCGGCTCAAGGCCGGCTTAAGGCTGGCCAAAGGCCAGCAACCTTTATTTAAGCCGGCCATAAAGGCCGGCGGTGTTGCATGGAAGGCCGGCGGCTTTGATTTTTCCTTTGCCATCCTTCAATCTTTTCATGCTTCAATTTGTATGCAATCTCTCCAAATTGATTAAGCTTTGAACTCAAAGTCTCCCAACATCTAAAATGTAAAAATAAACATGATTAAGTACCATTTCCTTGTGATTTCTCTAAATCAATAATGAATACTTGCAAATTGCTTAATGAATTATGAGTAAAATATGCCTTTATCAACTCCCCCACACTTAAAATTTTGCTTGTCCTCAAGCAAAATAAAACCAGAAAGAAATCTATCCTAGAAAGTACAAATTTTTTTTTATTATCATACAAACTTGAACATCTGTCATCTCTCCTTCTGACTCACTTACTTTGTGATGCCCACCACTCAAACCAAATTGGGAATATGTGATTAGAGTACTATACTCAAAATTAACCAACTAATCTAGAGAAAAAAAACTTTAATCCAAGCGTTTAACCTAAGAATTCTTATTCCAAAAGTAGATATTCAATCCTAAAGGAAAAACACCCATTTAAACTTCACTGGCAATTAGCAAGCATATGATCCTTCACATCACTTCTTTAAAAGGTCAACATAAAATGAAAGCATATGGTATCAATTCCTTTCCTAGATTTTCTCCCTTTTTATTATAAGTCCTGTAACTTATTGATGAGCATTCACTAAAACTCTACTCTCTTTTTTTACTATAAAATGAGTTCGTGTATCGAACTTTTGCTTCTCCGCCCTTATCGCTATAGTGAGATCACTGATTCGGCACATCTCGGGCTCATCACCCAAGTGACTAGGTTTTAAAGGGACCCCATCGAACTCTCCCTTACTCTAGCATTCAAGTTTGGATACTCTTAACTCAATTACCTGAGTCATTGGAGTAATGCAACTTATTTCATTTGAATGGGTATACAGAATTAAGACTTTTTTATAAGGGATTACTAAGTGAGGAGTTTCCCTTACCTCTTTCATTAGATGTTGAAAAGCTTTCAAAGCAACTTTCAAGAAGATATACTAGCTAGAGAAGAGACCTAAAGCAGACCTATTTATCTTTCACAAGAGGACTCAATAGACTCTTAAACTTCAAATTATAAGGCTAAAAACTAGGTAAATTTGATTTCTAAAGATTTTATTCATTAATTTTAACTAAGTACAAGAATCACAACAGTGGTGAGTAGAGCATAATAATGAGTTATTATTTTTAATAAATCATAAACAGATGCAAAAGGCTATTTTTTTTTTTTTTTGTATAATCTCTAGATTTCCATCAAATTTTTTTAAAAAAATTGGCCTAAAAATTATCAGATAACTCAGGGACAAATACAGTTCAAGATAATGGAAGAGTATGATCATCAAAGCACAGAACAAGCAATACTCATCTCAACTTTAATACCTACATTCCCTTCCCCACACTTAATAATAGACAGTGTCCACACTGTCTCACATCAATGCAAATAACAAAATAGGAAGGAAATAAGAAAAAAGGAACTGGTACTCCCCTGATATAACATGTAGAAGCCATATTTAAATCCCATCAAAGCTAAACTTGGAGAGATTGGTCCTTGTGAACATTCACCTTACATTTTCCTAAAAACAATTAAAAGAAAACCAACGAAACACAATAAAGTAAACGTAAATATAGGTTGCCTCCCATAGAGCGCTTGTTTTATAGTCATCAGCCTGACTATCAGGGTTTGTCATCTCAGCTTAAATCAAGGAGTTTAAACAACTCTTCCAATACCATCGTCTTCAGATTAGGATTCCAAGCTTCCTTCCATGGTATGGTGCCCTTCTTTTCAGCTTCCACCAATGTTTTATAGGTGGATATCAACAAACTTACCTACTGGATGTCTGCCCTTGACCACCCTAGGATTTCCCTATGTTCATCCAACTGGCCTTGAATCTACTGCTGCAATTCTCTTGTTCATAGGCGCTGGATTAATGTGAGGCCATGGATTTCCTTAATTCAGACACTCATAATCAAACAATTGATTAGAAAGACATTAGGTTCAAGTGCCTGCATGGGCATTAGTGTCGGCACTGGTGGCTTCTCATAGTGGTTTGTCTTCTCAAAAGCAACAACATTTTCAGTCTGGGGTACTTGCTCACAGCCTTTGTTTTCTTGCTCATCCTCATCCCCTTAATCATCTATCTCATTCAAGACAGCTTCAAGAGTGGTTTGCCCTATATCTTCCTCCACATCATTGTTAGTAATTTCACCCTCAGTAGATATGTCAGAATACATTGCTTTCTCATTAGACAAAAACACAGGATCATACATATCAAATGTTACCTGGTCATCTAGTGCTCTAAGGGTGAGCTTACCTTGTCCTACATCAATTAGAGCTTGACCTATGGCTAGGAATGGTCTACCCAAAATGAGTGGAATGTCCTCATCTTCTTCCACATCCAGTATGACAAAGTCCACTGGAAATATGAATTTATCAACCTTGACTAAGACATCCTCCATTGTACCCTTGGAAAACCTTAAGCTCTTATCAGCTAGCTGCACAATGATTGGTCTCCTCTTACACTTTTGTGGCTCTGTTCCAAGCTTCCTAAAAACTGAAAGTGGCATTAAATTAATACTTGCACCAGAATCAATAAAAACATTCTCAAAATCAATATTTCTAATGGTGCAAGGGATACTGAAACTTCCTTTATCTTTTAGCTTTCTAGGTAGCTGAGCAGATTTCTTCTCTATGACAGCTGAACTCTCTCCAAGAAGCATTACTTTCTCAACACTCTCCATGGATCTTTTGTTAGAGAGCAGCTCTTTCATGAATTTGGCATAGGATGGAATTTGCTTCAAGGCCTCTAAGAGAGGTATATTGATTTGAAGCCCCTTAAATATGTCACAAAACCTGGCAAACTGGGCGTCCAACTCCCTCTGCTTGAGTCTTCTTGGGAAGGGGATAGGTGGAACATAAGGCTGCAACATTAGTGCTTTGGATGTGAGTTCCTCCTCCTTCTGCTTACCTTTCTCTGGATCTTTCTCTTGAATTTTTACCTGCCTTTCAGCTTTCTTCACCTCCTTACCACTCCTTAGCATGATGGCATTGACATGATGGGTGTTTCCTCAGTTTTGCTAGGCAAAGACCCTGAGGATCTAGTACTTAGCTGCTGTGCAATTTGACTGAGCTGACCCTCCAAGTTTCTGATAGAAGCTTGTTGGTTTTGTAGGAGGGTGTCAGTCTTTTACATGTAGCTCCTCATGAGCTCTTCCATCTGAGTGGGTTGCTGTTGAGAATAGGCATTCTGAGCAGAGGCTTGTTTGGGAAATCTAGGGGCGGTTAAGTGCTTGATTCTCATTCCTCCATGAGAAGTTTGGATGATTGCGCCACCCAGGATTGTATGTATTCGAATATGGTCCTTGAGTACCTCTCTGGAGGTTGCCTACAAAGTTTACCTGCTCTCCACTAGATGGAGCTGACAACTTTCCAGCCATGCACTCACTAGCTAAGTGAGGTCCTGAGCAAATTTCACAACTAGAAGATGTATTAGCATTAAAAGAATTTGAATAGGCGAGTTTACTTACTTGAGTGGTGGGGCAGCTATTTGAGCAGTCAATTGAGCCATACTGACATTGTCATTCACTGAAGCCACTCTTGTACCACTTCTCTCATTTTTGCCAATTGTGTGCACTAGAGGCCATCTCTTCTATCAATGCATTGGCCTCTAAGTAAGTTTTTCCCATTAGTGCACCCCCAACTGTAGCATCTACAAGGGACCTCAATGTCTCATCTAGACTCAAGTAAAAGATCTCAATAAGGAGATTGTCTGGTAAACCATGATGTGGGCATTTTCTAGTTGCTTCCTTGAATCTCTCCCATGCCTCATAAAGTGATTCACCACTAAACTTTGTAAAGTTAGTGATGTCACTTCTTATTTTGGCAGTCCTAGCTGGTGGGAAAAAATCTCCTCAAGAACTTGATTGATAGGTCTTCCCAGGTAGTGATAGATCCCTAGGGCAATGAATAAAACCAAGCTCTAGCTTTATCCCTCAATGAGAAAGGGAAAAGCTGTAGTCTTATGGCATCATCAGTGACACCATTCTGCTTGACAGTGTTGGTGTATTGAAGGAACCCAGCAAGATGATCATCAGGGCTCTCATTTGAATACCCTCCAAACTGACTCGATTGCACCATCTGAATGAGTGCCGGTTTAAGCTCAAAATTGTTGGCTTGTATAGCTGGTTTAACAATGGGCGGTTCCTAAATCCTAGGAACAGAGAAATCTCTAAGTGCTCGCTGAACACCCTGAATCTAGCGATTATCCTCATTCGCCCTCTCTTCTACTTGTTCTCTCTACTTGTTGTCTCTTCTAATCTGGCGTAAAGTACGCTCAATCTCAATATCGAATGGTAGGAGATTAGCACTCCTACTCCTGCGCATGTAACACTTGTAAAGAGACCAAAAGCCAAGAAAAACGTAAAATTGCACCTAGATTACCAATAGAACTACGAAATCTAATATCTATTAGTTTCCCAGCAGCGGGCCAAAAACTTGATACACTCAGAATGTATATATAAAATGGGAGCGTAAATTGCAGTAAGTGCACTGGTCGTATCAAGTAATAGCATGGTGAAAAGTAAGGTTGTCGATCCCTCGAGGAACCAATAGAGTACTAGACCTATGGCAATTCTTATCAATATCTAAATGATTAAAAAGGGTTTTGAAATGTCTAAGCTAAAAATTTAACTTAAAGCAAACAAGGAGAATTTTATGAAGAATCTATCAATTATGAATGAGGGAAATTAGAATTCACCCTAGATTCATTAGTCAAATTGCTACCATGTTATATCAACTAGTGGTTATAAGGTTATTCAAGTGAGTTTAGAAAATCCTTTTTAGGGATGTTAACCTTAAATCAATTAGTCGGCTTTTGCGTCTCCAATTAACCAAGGAATCAAAATTATGTTCATACACCTCCCGATGCTACAAACAACTAATGCCCTAAATCAATTAACCCTAATCCCTTAGTGATTAATTAACAAGAAACATTACATTGCGCCCTCCATAAACTCTAATTAAACCAATTATCGCAACTCCCATATTGATAATCAATCTAATTAAGAATTCTTAACAAATCCTAATCAACTCCCATATCAAAAGGATTTCTAACAATTATAATCAAAGACCAATTATAATTGAAATCAAAGGAATTGCAATCATGAATAATCCTAATAATTCATAATCATATAACATGGCTACAATTATCCTTTTAACATTCTAGGGTTTCATCCAATTTCCCAAGGAAAAGACTTAGCAATTCATGGAGATAAAGACATGATTATGATTCAAGGAGATTCATGCAAAAGAAATCATATTCAATAGTTGGATCAAATACTTGAATTGCATATAAGAAATAAATTTCAGAAATCACCGATTCAACAATACAAAAAGACCTTAATTGCAAGGAACTCCACAAATCCTTCACAAAGGATGATAATCTCCACCAAGATCACAAAGTTTTCTTCAAGATTTGATCTCCACAATTCTCCCTTAAAACTAGGTTAAAACTACTTTAAGAATAAGAAAAATTGACAAAAGTTCTTCCACAAATCGACCTAGGACCTATATATATGCAAGGGGAGGCGAGAAGATGCAATTAAAACAAGGCCGCCTAAGGCTGGCAGCCTTTATTTAAGCCGGCCATAAAGGCCGACGGTGTTGCATGGAAGGTCGGCCATAAAGGCCGACGGCTTTGATTTTTCCTTTACCATCCTTCAATCTTTTCATGCTTCAATTTGTATGCAATCTCTCCAAATTGATTAAGCTTTGAACTCAAAGTCCCCCAACATTTGAAATGTAAAAATAGACATGATTAAGTACCATTTCCTTGTGATTTCTCTAAAATCAATAATGAATACTTGCAAATTGCTTAATGAATTATGAGTAAAATATGCCTTTATCAGCGGGTTATCTTCTTTTTTGAACTCGGGTCCGCATCCATTAGGTGGCCCATACTCTGTTAGGGTGAAAGAGTAATTCACTAGATACTCAAATCTCCCATGTGATTCGCCTAGGGTACTGACTGTTGGGTCTCCAGCAACCATCTCCTCTTGATCTATGATTTAGGGGTTTTATTTGAGACTTGGCAGGAGTGACTTTCTTGCTACACTATTGTTGTTTTTTGTTTTGGGGATTCTTTTGATTTAGAGTCTGGTTCTTCGGATGTGATCATATTGACGGGGGGCTTATGGTTGGGCAGCGGATTAGTGTTAACATTAGGTGCTGGTGAGTTGACAAAGTCTAACTGCACTATCCCGATGTCAATCAAATCTTGAATCTTGTTTCGAAGCCTCCAACATCTATCCGTGGAATGCCCCTCTTGGCCCATATGGTAATCACACTTGAGGCTTGGGTCAAAATTCCTTTTGGGTTGTACCGGTCGCTTGAAATCTCAAAGCTGATCAAATTATCGGCTCGTAGCCGAGCAAAAACCTGGCTGAGCGGAATCGGTATTAGAGTGAATTATCTTGTGATTCTGGGAGCTTGGGTGTGATTCATTGGTGGTTGTTGGATTGGAGCATTCGTGGTCTGAAATGTCACGCAGGACCCAACACTGTCTACTTTGCTGGAGTTTAATCGTGCTGACGGTAGATTCCTTGGCTTTGCTACCTCCTACAGGCCTCTGCGATGATGTGATTCTAGGAGGGTCAACTGTTTGGAGTCTCCTCGATGTGATGGCATTCTCGATTCGGCACCCTATTGCCACTACTTCTACAAAACTAAACGACGTCTAGCCTACCAGATGTGAGAAGTAAGTCTTCCCAGAGTGTTTAACGAAAATGAATGTCAACTCTTTTCAGAGATCGGGTTTTCACCCTAGCAGCCTGAGCTCTCCAATGCTGGGCTACTCCTTGAAAGACTCGCATGTTTCTTTCGGAGATTCCCCCTAGATCCATCATCGAAGGGGCAACTTCAATGTTAAATTTGTATTAGTCATAAAATGCTCGAGTGAGTCTTTCTTAAGTGTTACTTGGCTAAAGTCCAAGTGTGCATACCAAACGAGGGCAGGGCCTGTGAGGCTGCTTGGAAGTTTTGGATCATGAGTTGGTCATACTGGGCATTTTTGCTCATCTTCCATACATACAGGCTTGTATGCATCTTGGGGCAACCAGGCCGTCATATTTTTCAAACTCCGGGGTCTTAAACTTCTCTAGGTATTTCTCCTCCCCATATACCGGTAGGCTGGTGATTCTCGCTTACTCAAAATCGTCAGGCCCCTCAGTGTCTTCATTTTGTCAGCCAGTTTTTTGGAACAACTTTCCTTTCCATCTCCTTTTGTCTATCTTCCATTCTCTCTTTATATCATCCAAGGTTGACTCTCGGTTCATACTCGAAGGTTGGGTTAAGGTAGGAATTGATCTCCTCATACTCTGAAGGTTGGCCCTCTACTGCCTTTCCTTTTCTGGCCCTGAATGTTTTTCCTAAGTTGGTTGGGTAGTGCGAAGGGGGCCAATACTTTCAGTCAGGAGGTGGAATTGTGCAATCAATTACTAGACCGTTTGTTCTAGGGATATGATCCTATAGTCCAGGCGATATTAGCGTTGGGTTGTTGTTGCGGTTGCGCTATTGTTGCCACTGTTTGCCATTTTGGTCTTTGAGCGGGTGTGGATTGGGGTCCTTAGAGGGTTCAGTTTGCTTGGGGGCTATTTTTGATACCTAGGCACGCATTTTTCTTATTTGCATGATGTAAAATGATCATTTAAACCTTGAGTACTTTTACCCAACCCATGGCTGGTAAAATCATTGGGTAACTTTATCTTCTCTATGCAAGAATCCACAAGGTCTAACTGCTGGGCTAAAGATTTCCGAACCATGTTCAATCCGAAAAATTTGAAATGGCTCACAAACCAGATCAGGTGAGGTTTATGTTTGAGCGGGGGATCCCGTAGCCTTTCTTCTTGATAAGTTCAAGTTCCGGATTTGTTTAGCCAATAAGCTGAGATATAAGATTTCCCTTCAGGAATTGGGCCACCAGCTCTGCGACTTTGTAATGGATATAAAAGGTTCCGGTAGGGGAAAAGTATGGTAGCGAAGGCTGTCAGGATGAAGGCGTATACCCTTTTTCCGTTTGTAGCTCTTAGGATCCCCTGCATAATATATCATTCTTGTTTTCCCTACATCATTCCGAGCTATGAACCAAGCTTCTAACTCGTTCATCCCTATACAGTATCCGTTGCAGTTTGCCAAGGCCTGGTTGACTGCCGTCTTACGAAAACCCAAAGTCTACTGAAGATACCGGCTGGCCCAGCCTCAAGATCTGGCACATGTTTTCCCACTGGTTAGTGATGGGGCTTACAGAGTTGAGATTTGGCACATGTATCCTACGGATTAATCCTAATTTGGACAACTAGTCATTTATATCTCTTCTTTTCATTTTTGTAAAAAGGAAAGGGAAAACCAGAGTTTTCTAGACTCGGGGGCTAACTATTAAAACCTTTAAAATTATCACTTTATTTATCTGAAATCTCAACCATATCTAATGTCCCTTTTTTTTTTATTTTTTTTATTTATATTTATATTTTTACTATTTTTATTATGTTGGATACATGTAAAATACATTGTAACTACTTGGAAAATGATTTTTTTTGTTCTTTTTAAAGTTGTCTCATAAGGGTGCCTACGTACCCGCTATTCAGGATCAAACAAGCCGTAGTTCACTTTTTATAAAAAGCTTAGTGGGTTTGTTAATTTTAATTATGAAAATACCTGGGTTTAAATTCATTTCCATTTTCAAAATTTTGGAAAAATCTAAGCCCAAGCTTTAAGATTTTCTTTTTTGAAAAAAAAAAGAATTTTGATTTAAGAAAAAAAAAACCAATTTTGGATTTATTTTTTAAAAAGGAATTTTTCTAAATGATAAAACGATTATTATCCCAAATAATTATTTAATTTTAAAATTTTCATTTATTATTTATTTTATTATTATTATTATTATTATTATTATTATTATTATTATTATTATTATTGTTGTTGTTGTTGTTGTTTTTTTTTTTAATTATTTTTTATTATTTTTATATCAAAATAAACATATCTATTCTAAAAAAAAATTAATTGAAACCCTAACATTATTATTTCATTATTTTTATTTTCAAGATTATAAATTTCTAATGAAATAAATATCTAAACAAAATAAATAAATAAATATGGATAAATAATAAATTTAAAAAAAAGAATAAAAAAATTTGGAAAAAACCGACTTACTTGGGTACAAGCGCATTCGCGAGTCGAGTCGGATCGGTCGGGTCAGATCACAGCGGTTGGAGGTCCTCGTCGGCGACGTTCCGCGTCCATTTTTTTCGATCAAGGGGTGCTTCCAACGTTTTTTATGACAGGGGACTCAATGGTGGTGGTGGATTTCTTCAAAAGCTTCTCTAAGTGGTGGTTCGAAGGAGGTGATTGGCGGTCGTGGCTTGGGAACTCCGGCGAAGCTTTGATCTCCTTTATTTCTCTCCTTTCTCTCTTTTGTCCGTGATTTACTTCCTCTCTTCGCGCTCTATTTATAGGCATAAAAAATCTGCTAATAAGCTTAGATTTCCTCCGATTGGGGTAAATTGGATTCGTGGTTAACAACCCACCTCTGATTTATGTAAATCTTCAAATTTTTTTTGCGATTTGATTCCAATTTGGATTATGTTTATCTTATTTTAGTTAAAGATTTAGTGGATTTGTGCAAAAAATCTAATCAAAACAGGTAGATTTAGATTTTCCTACAGCCGGTGAGTGTTTTGGACGGGTTGAAGACAATCGTGCGCCGGCGCGTGCAATCCCTCTATCCAACACCAGTTGACACGTGTCCCAAGCAAAAAAGAAAAACATGCAAAACGCGGATCTGCTTCCCCCCGTTTCGAACCCCTGACCGAGCCCCTTCCCCCCACCTTAAGCCATGGTCCGGACCAGTTGGGCTAACCCCCTTCTCATTTTTTTTTTATTTATGCAAATTGCATATATGCGATGCAATTTTTATTATTTTTATATTATTTTAAAAATTTTAAAAATTTGTAAAAATTATTTAACTCCTTTTCTTATTATTTCTACCATTAATTTTCTAAAATTGATATATTTTCCTTATTATTATTTTTTTTTTGAAGATTTTCTCCTTATTTTTGCTAAATTAAAAGAAAAATAAAAAAAATTGTAAATTAATCATTATTAATTATTAGGGGCAAAAATGGAGTGTTTACAACTATTAAGCGTGCTATGAACAACATATCATCTACCAATTAAAAAAAAAGGGAGAAAGTTCATAAAGACATAAACTACCTTTAAATCAAGGCAAATATCATCGTTCATCAAACAAGTTTACATGTCACGTAAAAAAAAAACACATAAAAAGGGATAATGCCAAATCTGGAACCTATGACAGATCCAACTAAGGAATTAACATCCAGACCAGCTAGTTGGCCTCCATTTTGAGATCATCTTTGAAAATTCCTTTAAAATTCCCTTACATTGTTCCATTAAGTCTTGGGAACCTAAAACCTTCTTTGCCCAATCGTGATAGGCTCTATACTACCAACTCTGAATTTTAGGGCTTGTGCCTCTTCAACACTATCAATGATGAGTTTCAATTTCTTTTCAATAATGAGCTCTAATGTTTATTCAGAAGGGACATAGTTTGCCCAAGCATAGATACCGTGGTGGTACTCAATTCAGAACCCCAACAAATAGCTTCAGACCAGAATTCCCCTCCAATTTGTACAAGCGCTCTAGCAAAGGTAGGAGCTGTGAATGAACCACGAACCCGTGAAATGAAGCCGCTTGCAATATACTTGAGGAGCCCTCTTCATTCTGTCTTAGTACTTCAATAACCAGGGGGAAAGGGTGATATTAGGAAGAGTCATAGTTGAAGTAAAATCGCTACAAAGAGCAGGTGTGTCATGGGACATAGCAATTCCGATTGAAGCCTCATTTAGTGTCCCATCTAACTGATTATTAAAGAGCCCGCCTCTCTCAATTCATTGGCATAAGCCTAGATTTCATAAATCATCGTTATCAATGTCATCCATACGAATGGGGAACATTTGACTCGGCATTATTACTCAAAAGGTTCAATTTCCTTGTCATCAACATGAACTAAGTACTTTACCACTAACAATACTATGCTCGAGAGTGTCCTCCAAATCAACCATTTCATTATCATCTTATTCATTTATAAAATCGACGATAGTAGGACAAACCCTAATTCGAAGCTCCTTCCCAACACCGTAGCGACTAGGGAATGGTGCGATACTAGGAGAAGTCAATTTTGAAGGACTAACGGGGTATCGGTAGCAACATGACTCTTTTGTCCTGCAGTAAAAGAAAGGAAAAAGTTAGCATGAGTGCATAGTAATAGTTGAAAATTAGAGGAATAAAGTATGTATAAATAATGGTAATACTCTTAAACATGTGACACTTTACTTGCCTCATAATCGATGAAGAAGGAGTAGAATGACGCTTGGTGCTTTATTCTTCGCATTAGCAGATGACTTTGCCTTTTCATTTAGGAGATAAAATTGAAAGTCATATTTAAAAATAGATTCCCCGTGTACTCTTCCTCAATGGGCGTATTCACATACTCTCAAAATCATCTAAGCAGTTAGTCCAGTATTCAACCACCCGATAGAGGCAAGTCCAGAACATGAAAAGAGGGGAAATATAAAATTTCTTCTTATCTAGACGAACATCTCTAAAATCTGCAAGATTGAGTGATTGGCAAACATGAATTAAAATCCTCCTTTATGTAGATGATCCGAGGAACTCCTTGGTCAAAACCAAACTGTCGGGCTACTCTATGAGGTGAGTATAGCATGACTTTACACTCCAAAAACAATCAAAGAAGTTCTCCAATCATGAAGAGAAGGAAAACCCTCAGGTGAACACCATAAGATAAATCCCACTTCACCAGCATTGAGTCTATTGCGAGCCCCCAGAAGGTTCATCATATCCTTCGACCCTTTGGATAAACTCTGGAAACCACAAATAACTGGCTAATCTGCTCGTGTAAGGCCAAAATTCACCTCCTTCATGTCGCCAATCATGGAACAACGAACCTAAAGGCTTTCTATCAATCCACGTAAAGGCTCGGGGCTCGACAGGACTAGGGCTATTCGAAGGCGAACCACTGTGGGCTTTGAACCGCTTGAACAAAAAATACCTACAAGAACACCACATCGACAGCGACAGTACGGGGTAACGTCCCTTCAATCAAACTAAAGCCTCGTGATACAAGTCCAAATGCTGATACAAAGACCTAAGATAAAATAATCCCAAAGCAAAATGCATGCCCCGCGCTATACAAATGGCCAAATGAAAAAAATCAACAAATCACACCATCAGCTGGATCATCAGGAAATACACACAAAGATAGCCAACATGCTAAAAAAGGCCTTGAGCTCGAACTTAAGAACAACAAAAATGGTAAGCAAAATTAATTAAACTAAAAATTATATGATATTAAAAAAAAAAAATCATCACATGTGGGATTAGGAAAAACTTACTTGTATCGATCATCTGATCATCTAAACTCTTTTGCTCGAAAAAGCATTTGATCTATGTAGAGAAAGTAGATTTCTTGCAACTATCGATGGCTACTGCCCTCGCTGCTTCTAAAGCTAATATGACTTCTTTATCTTCCTCAATGACATCAGCAGTTACAATGTCTGTTAACCTAAAATCATGAAAGTGAAGGAGTGTGCACATGTCTTCCAATGTAGGAGTAATCTCACCCCAAGAGGTTACAAAAGTGTGTCTGTGTACTCTAGTAAAATCATAACACTGCACCAAAAATCCATTTTGTTTGGGCAAGGAAACCCAAAACGGGAGGAAATCATCACAGGGTAGTAGACTCTATAGCATCTACATATCTCGGGTTGCTTATAATGTGATTGACCCAGGGTGTTAGCCTGGCACAACTTACTTATGAATAAAAAATTGAGTATCTACAAAAAAGTCCCCCTTTTTGTGGGGAGCATGAGATATTTATGGTGTTTGGTAAGATCTCATTCTCGGATGGGGATGGCAATCAATGGTTCCTAACAAAAAGCCTCATATGGCCTTGTTTGGGTTAGGCCCACCAAAGGCCTTTAGTATATGTGTATGCATGAGTCTTATTTAAAAAAGATTGGATCGAGCAAGCCGATTTAACGAGCCTCACCCAAGCCCACCATGTCGAATCTTCTCTGAAACATCCTTACATGGACTTTAAATCTTTGGGTCCTATCACCTTTGTCCAAAGAGTCAAATCCATTAAGATAACATACCATAAGCCCATGATTCAGATTCAGTAACCCTACAGTATATATATTTATTGTTTTAATATTAGGTACTTTTATACACAAACAATATGTAATTACAAATTATTAGTGTGTGTTGCTATTTTTTTTTTTTTGCCTAAAATAAAAATTTTATTTGAACATAAGATTATCCAAAGTCTGAGGGGCCCTTAGCCCAATCAACAAATAACAAATGGACTAACTAAGATAGGATCTATAAACCCTAAAACTACAACTCAATTCGTCTTAAGATTATTTAAGAGTGTTTTGTAATTTCGCCACAAGTGATGCTTTTGTTTAAGAGCACAATCACATTCCGTGACAACTTTCATAAGCTTCTATCAATCACATATGAGGAAGATGGTCTATTTAAAACAGTAACTAATCCTTTTCAAGAAAAAAAAGGTAATTAGATTTGACAAATATTCTATGCCTCTTTCCTTAGGTCACACCAAATAATCCTCCAACTGAGTTCTAGATATTGGCACCTTTTTGATAGATTTCAACTTAAAGTTTGTCAACGGATTTTCTATGAGGTGAAGGTTCCAAGCTTCCCCTTTCACTGTCTATAATAATTTGCCACTCTCAATTAACCACATTCGGATCTAATTCTCTTTTTAGGGGTGTGTAATTATAAAGAAATGGAAACCAAAAATCATTCTAAACATTAATTTTTTTCCCATTCCCTACATGCCAACAAACTTTTTTACAATTCCTTCCAAAACCCCCAAAATACTGTGCCATCCCTACGACGCTTTGCCACTTTTTATAGTATTTGAAAAACTCAAATTTTGGGAAAATAGATGCTCTTAAGTAATCTAACCCAAAGGCGTTTGGATTTTTCAACACTTTCCATACAAGCTTTCCCAAAAGAGTTTTGTTAAAAGTTTGAAGGTCCTAAACCTAAGCCCTCTTACTTCTTTTGATCTAGTTAACTTTTTTACAACTTTTCTAATGAATTTTATTTCCATTTTCTATCTTACCCTCCAAAAATTAGAAAGTACACCAAAAGCCTCTTTACACCAATTTTTTGAAAGCAAAAATCACTGGTTTGAGTAAGTGGGAAGAGCATAGGGTACTGATTTTATTAACACTTTTTTTCTTCCTAGTGATAGCAAGCATCTTTTCCACCTCTGAGGCTTTTGAGTTTTTTCTCCCCTTCGACAAAAGTTTTAAAACTTGATATTTTAGATCTCCTCCACTTAGAAGGAAGACCCAAATAATTTCCAAGTCAATTTAAAATATTAATTCGCTAAGCATCACAACAACTTTCTTTCACATCTTGGGAGGTATTTTTACTAAAAAACCAAGGATGACTTCTAAAAATTAATTAATTGACCCGAGTCTCTACAATAATCATCTAGAATACTCTTCAAAATTAAAACATTCTCCTTTGAGCCTTTTAAGAACAACGCATCATTAGCAAAAAGCAAAAGAGTCAACATAGGACTATGCAATTTGATATTAATAACCTCTAAAATACCTAATGAGCTTAAATTCATAATCATCTTGGAAAGTGTATTTGCAATCATAATGAAAATAATCAGGTGAGATAGGATCCCCTTTTTCTAAGTCCTCTCATTGGCTTGAAATATCCCACTCTTTTACCATTTGTCATTAAATTATATGACACAAAGGAAATGCAACTCATCACCCAACTCACTCATGTTTAAGCAAATCCCCCAATTTTTTCAACACAACCTTGACTAAGTGTCATTCAACTTTATCATAAGCTTTAGCCATACCTATTTTTAAAGCAAAAAAATTCATTCTTGGTATTAGTAGTTTTTAAGAAGTGAAAGACTTCATGGGCCATAAGCATATTATCTTGAATCATTTGACCAAGAATAAAAGCGCTTTAAGAGGGAGTTATGATAGATTTTAAAATTGGCTATAATCTATTAGATGGAGTTTTCAAAATAATTTTGTAAGTAATGTTACAAAAGCTAATAGGTCTGAATTGTGAAATATACTATGGGTGAGTGACCTTAGGAATAAATAAGATATCTAAAACATTGAAATTAGAGGAAACTCACTTGTTTGTAGAAAATTTTTTACCACTTCAAGTATAATGAAAAACATGGTCATGAGTTTAGAGAAGCCCATTAAATCCTGGGACCTGCGCTTGAGCTGACCATTGAGTATACTTCTTCACTCCTCTCTTCCACTGGTCTAGTTAGCCACTCATTTTGTTTGCTTGTGATTATTGTTCACTTTTTCAGAGTTGCCCCCCTCATAAGTCTTCCAAGTGTAAATAATCTTCGAAGAAAATCAAAAAATTGAACCAGCTTTATTTCAATAATCTACTCTCTCCCCTAATCCCCTGATACATAAGATCTTATTTTTGCCCTTAGGTTCAATGTTGTCTGGTGGAAAAACTCCATATTCCTATTGCCACATTAAAAAGCTAATTAACTGTTTAATTTGATGCCAATAGGCTTTCCTCTTATTACTTAGGCTGCTTCTGTTGGGCCTGAATTAGTAGTTCTTCCTTAAAATTGACCCCCATCAACTCCTTATCTTGCCAAACCGGCTAGATGCTTTGAAGATCAACTTCATTTCTCACTATTCTGACATTTGTTTTACTCCATATTATCAAATTCCTCCACAAGCCCTAAGTTTATTCATTACCCCCATAAAATTAGTCGATTCCAAGTCCCCGTTCAAGTTTATCAAACCCACAATTTTACCTAGGAATCAATTAAAGGAATTAGTAAAATCAAAAACCCTAAAAACTGTTCTACAACTTGCGTGAATTAATAGTAAAAAATAAAGAAGTCATGAAAAACTTAAAATACTTACTATAAATAAAGAAATTTAGTTTTAAATTTTAGTTACAATAAAATTATAAATACAAATATTAATTATAAATTATTATACTAATACATAAAACTGAATAATATATATTAGTGTCGATATACATTATACTATAACATGAAAACATCATGATAAAAAAGTTAAACTAAAAACAAAATGTTAATTATCAACTACTCAAAATTACAAAACTACCCCAAGCTCACCTAATTATTATCATAATCAACTTTATTATTATCGCCATTGTCAATGTCGTTATTTTACTATCATCAATAATGTTAATATTTTCTTATTCCGAGTTTTTTGAAGTATTCATTTGAATTTAGTCTTCAATAGTATTAATATTATAAATCTCTAAAAAAATTTTGATTTTAACTCTTCTAAGCCATAACTCTCCAAATTTACAAGTGTACAATTTCCTTCATAATAATTACTTCATTCTTTCCTTACCCCTTTCACTATTAACTCTCCAAATTTATAAGTGTACTAAAATTTTCTTCATAATATTACTTTCATTTTTTTCCTTACCCCTTTCACTTGAACGATAACCAACCAATTATTATTGATGAATTAAATATCTTCTTCATCAACTGCTCATTCATTATCAGTGAAAAATTTTCAATAGTAAAGCTAATAATGAAATCAATTTAAGTTAAAAGAAGTAAATCTAGTTGTCATTTCACTTATAATTTGATAAATTTTTTTTTAAATTATAGAAATATAGTTTTTTTTCTTGATTTTAATGGCCTATTAGACTTAAATAAAGTATAATTTATATATAATTATATGGAATCACATAGAATCGTAAACTTGTAAAATCGTATACTAATTTCAAGATTCTATCATAAGTTTATACTAAAATGATTTTATATGTAATTTAACTAAAAAAATCCTTTTAAAAATGTAAAATTCACATAATCATAGAGTAGAATTCCCAAATTTTTATAATTATGATCTTGTCCCGTGGGTTCTCTATTAACTCTTTACACCACTCACGAAAATCCATTTTTCTTCAAATCCAAACAATCTAGGACTCCGAACTTCACTTCTATTGGTATCTAGGATAATTGGCGAGTGGTCCGAGCCACGCGCTTGGAGATGAATAGTCTGACTTTGCGAGAAAAACAAATTCCACATGGAGTTATATCCTAATATAAAAAGCACGTAATATGGCAAACTATATTATATGAGTACATGCATATGATGCATCCTTATTATAATTGTATCATTATGATACAATTTGTGTTAAATGTATTGGCAGTCAGTCAAGCAGAAAGATTATAGATAATAGAAAATTTCAGAAGCTCAAAAGCCCTACTCTACATGTTATATAATAGCCAAAACAATTATAAACCAGATTTACAATCCAAGATATAATTATGCTAAAACACATGATTACAAGCTGCTAAAACATGTTAATCTAAGGTTAAAATATGATATAAAGTTTGAGGAAATCTCAACATATGAGCTGGCTGTCGACCATGAAAAGACCAATAATACCCAACAATTCCATTATAATATTCCGTATGTTATTAGTTTTGAATAAATCTACTTCGGTTATTACAAAAACTTGGAAAATTCACGTTTGGTCACGTTTTATATCATATCCTATTATTTTTAAGCTTTTATTCTCCATCACAGGTTAATGAGCACTCAAAGTTTGACATAGCCTACTCATACTTCATTATATTAGCTTCTTATATAGTTTGGTTTCGGCACCAAACATATCTATTTAAATGAAGAACCACTTTGGTAAGTTAAATCATTGGCTTCTCAATCAATTTCACTAAGCTACCCTTATCAACAAAATGCTGCCTTTTGCATCTATATCCTTCATATTGGCCCTAGTCACGTTGGCATCACCAGTGCCAGTAACGAACTGCGATCTGCTTCCATCAGATTCAAAGGTGCTCCATCTCGAAAGGGCTTTCCCGGTCGGCCAACCGGTTGAGATCGAGTTACTCCAAGCTTGGGATCGCAGGAGGCATCCACGGTCATTGCAAGAGATGTGGACGGCGTGGTCGACTTCCCAGCCGCAGGTTGTCCCGATCCCTTCAGTACCGGGTAATAATTCGACTTTACTTCACTGCGATATCTATCACACTATGGAGATTATGACAAAAGTGGAAGACTGAAGCTCTTCCCGTTTCTATTGGTCGGCCATTGCACGTAGATCCAATCGGATGTTCAACTACTTTTGTTTGATTTATCCAAATGAATTGTCATATTTTATTAAGTTTTTTTTTTTTTTCTGTGTTTGATAATAGGTGATAGAAAAGTACACCAATGGAGACATCATCTAATTTTTGTTTCTATATAATTAGAAAAATATCCGAATCGTATTTGCTTTTTTCCCCCAATATCTTCATTTCTTATTATTAGTCTCTTTTGGGCAAAATCAGAAATCTGCTACCCACAGTTTTCGGTTATTCTTCATCTTTATTTTCCCTTCACGTTTCTCTCCGGATAATGAAAAAAATTGTGTCTAAATTTTAATTCACATTATTCTATGCATGTAATGACATAAAATAAGGTGATCAATTGAAGTAGGTAAGCAAGGAAATACTGTCTAATAAGCAAGTCTCGGAGCGACGCAAAGAGGCATCCTAGTCCTGGTCTATCTATATATTATAAAAGTCTATCACTTATATCCATCTTTTGACGTCTTAAATCGAGATCATTGTGATAATATAAATATAAGTTTATAATCAACTGTAAAGGGGATTCATATTACTTATATAATGTGAAGGGGTAATGTTAAAAATACTATCTAAATTTTAATTATTTTTTAATTATATATCTTAAGTTTAAAGTTATTAAATGTTACATATATAATCAAAGGTTGGATGATTAAGAATGTATATTATATATATGTCAAAGTCTAAGGCACATGAGTAAATAAAACAGGTACATTTTTTAATTTCTGTGCTATAACTTCTCTATATTAAGTATGCACACAGAACTTTTTTTCTTAGAAAAAAGATTCATTAATAATGATATATCACTTGTTTCAATAAACGGTATATAATTATTAATGATTTTAGATATTTATTAGTAATAATAAGTATTTTTTTTTAAATTAGTTATAATTTTATTGATATTTGTATGTTACTAATCAATTTATGTGATGTGTTAGTGTTATTGAAATCTTTTCCCTTTTCCCTTTTCCTAACACCATAAACTAACAAGTAATTTGGATTGGACTTTAAAATCCATGGAGCCTTCATCATTTATAAGTCCAAAAGCACTGTGTGCATTGTGCACTAGCACTTGGTCCATGATAGAAAATTTCTAAAGTTGTATTTTTGTGTCTCATAGAATATGTTGGGATAATATTGAAATCATTATATGAATTTTAAGTGTTTTTTGAATTTTATATTTTATATTTAAAATTTAAAATTGTAAAATATTATTATCGATTGAACTTTTACTTATTAAGTTTATTACCTTACATGTAATCATTGGCATTTATACTTATATTTTTCAATCAATTAGTATTTAACAGATCATCATTTTAAAGATGATGGAGAAAATAAATTTTACAAGCAAGATGGGTATATGATTTTAGCAATGTCAAACTTAAAATGTGAAATTTAACAAGTAAAGAATTAATTATTTATGATATTTATCGACTATAAACTTTAGTATAAAATTAGAAAAGACTAAAAGTTCGGGTATGGTTTTTAATATTATCCGACATATTTAAATAAGGAGTTTAGTGGATGATGGATACACATTCCAAATTGATATGGCCTCCAATACAAGACACTTAACATATGAAAGTATCATCCCCTGTTCATGATTTTATTCTGAATATACCAAAGATGTTTTATCTTATGTCTTTCTAAATTTTGACATATCAAAATTTTTTGTTTTAAAACCTACGGTCTTTGTTACTGTAGGCTATATTTTACCACAGTGAAACTAGGATCACCACCAGTGAATTCAGAGTGCAGATTGACACAGGAAGTGATGTCCTATGGATTGCCTGCAATTCCTGCACTAATTGTCCTCGCACTAGTGGACTTGACGTAATAACCTTGGATTCACTTTACCCTTAATTAATTTCTTTTTTTTAACATTAATTGACGTTAAACTCGAACCATTGGAATGACCATGATTATAATTTCTCACCACTTATTCCATTATCTGCATTATACAGATTAAACTTAGGTTCTTTGACGCTGCTAGCTCATCAACAAGTCATGAAATTACTTGTTCAGACCCAATGTGCACTTCAGGAGTTCCAAGTGCAACAACTGTATGTATTTCTCAAAGCAATCGATGTGGCTATGCATTTCGATATGGAGATGGAAGTGGCACATCCGGTTTTTACGTGTCCGATGTTTTGCATTTCGATATGATTCTAACCCAATCTTCCATTATAAACTCATCAGCTCCTGTCATCTTCGGGTAAGCTCTCATGCAAGCCTTCGTTTTAGTTCTTCCTACAGAATAGAATAACACCTTCTGCTATTAGATGTTAGGATAAATAGCAAATATATCCCTTTAGATTTGCTTCATGTGTACTTAATCTTATATTTTTAAAATGGAGCACTTAGATTGGAAAATGTGATTTTAAACCCCTCTTTTTACTATTTTGTTCTTTAATAAAATAACAAAGAAATACTAAGATTAAGATTAAGGGGAAAAAATGTATAAGATCAAGAGTTGTGTGGTCTTGTAGGAATCCATTACACTCTTTTAAAGATTTGAGGGTGTAAATGATCAATTTCAAAAATAAAAAAGGTAAACGCACATGAAATAAAGATAAAGCAATGAGTTTGTAATTTACTAAATGCTACTAATCATACTTTGAAGCAGTTTGAGTGAAAAGCTAGTTAGGTTTATGTTTAACGGCCAGTTTGTCTTGCTTTATTGTTCAATATTTTGGAAACAGTTGTAGCACTTATCAATCGGAGGGTTGACTAAAACAGATAAAGCGATTGATGGTATCATTGGATTTGGAAGAGGTGATTTATCCATATTGTCTCAGCTTTCTTCAAGAGGAATAATTCCTAAAGTTTTCTCCCATTGCTTGAGAGGAGATGGTGATGGAGGGGGGATTATTGTTCTTGGAAAAGTTTTGGAACCAACAATTGTTTACACTCCACTTTTCCCATCAAGGTATGTGCAAATAAAAGATGTTATCGTGCTTCCAACTCCATGGCTAAATCGTAATCCATTTCTTGTGCACCAAAACTTTGTTGAAAGGCTTTTTGCCATTGTCTTCTCCCTTAAACTATCTTAGCTAATATGTAAATATATAATTGTATCACACCATAACTAGTAATACAATTCATTTATTAATTGTATTTGAATTATAAACTTGTAACCTAACCTATTTAATATGTGTGTCTCAATAAATTAATAGAAATTCCAAGGAGTGAATATATCACATTAGAAATGAAGTACATCTATTTTCAATTAAAAAGGATTCATCTTAATTAATTTTTAACAGGCTTTATTATATAGCCACCTCTCCTATGTACTATTGCCTCCTATGGAAATGTTACTACTAGCACAACCACTTTTAACTTCTGTAAAAATATTTAATATCAACATCAAATTACAACAAAAGGACAGAGGCTTTGCATCACTTAAAAATACATTCTTTGATTGCAAAAGCAAACATATATCCTCTCCTCTCCATCCCTGCTATAAAATAATTGTAATCATGACTGCAAAGAAGGCTAGACGCTAGGTGCAATAATACATAAATAAACAAAAGAAGAAGAAGAAGAAAAACTTTAAACATGTGATTTCCTCTCAACCTAAAGTTTCGACTAAATAGCTACCAAACTATTAACAGTTTTACGTTTTGATCAATAGTTATGATGATAGAATTGCGATTCGTCTCAAGTCTTTATGTTTTTCGTTAAAGTTTCAAGTTTATCTGAAAACATTCAGATCACACTATAATCTGCACATGGAGAGCATTGCTGTCAATGATCGAGTGTTACCAATCGACCCAACAGTATTTACAACGTCAAACAGCCAAGGAACTATCGTGGATTCAGGGACAACCTTGGCTTATCTCATGGAAGGTGCTTTTAATCCTCTTGTTAATGCTGTAAGTATTTATTTATATACGCTGAATATAAAATGAGTCTCATCATGTTGGGTAAATATTTACTGTTTTTAACTATTTATTTAAAATGTATCTCCACCAATTACATATATATATTTGATTTAATGAAATAAACTTTGATAATTATATATAATTCCTTAATCAGATTTTTGCACTCGATTGATATGTATACACTCAAGAAAGGAAATTTGAAATGGCAAATATTTATTCATAATTTTTAATTGGATAAAGCTTTCATGACTTCTTTCATTTCAAATTTGATCCCTTATAGATCACTTCAATCGTTACACCATATACGGCTCCCACGATTTCAAAAGGAAGGAAATGTTATTTAGTCAATACTAGGTTTGTTTCTTAATTTACATCTCTCGTTTCTTACATGCCTATTTATAGATCACTACAATTGTTCACCTTAATCTACTATTTTGAATGGTGATGCTTATTGTTTCTTCCATGCAAGTAATATGAATACAACTCTTTGTCCCTGTTTATGTTCTTGGTTGTGTTTCCACAACTGCATTCTACCAAAAAAAAAAAAAAAAAAAACAAAGGGCAAATTAATGAGAGATCCATTTCTAAAAAAGAGTATGGATTAGTTAATAATTACATGCGATATAGCATGTCAATAACTGAAATAATATGGATAAGACATGAAACAATATAAGAAATTTCATCAAATAAATATAGTTGCTACCACGATAGTTATACACAATATACTTAATTTTAATAATATGATTATGAAAATTACAAATGATAGGATCAAACATTTAAAGTCAAATTTAAATAGGGAATTAAACTTTTATATGGTTAAAATAAAAATGAAATATTATATTAAATATTTTAAATAAATGATCTCATTACAACACCATTAAAGTACTATTAAATTAAGCTGACATGACAAGTTTATAAGACAATGATAAGATTCTCTATTTAAATTATTTAACATAATGTTGATTATTTATTTTAACTATTTAAAAGTTCAATACTTTATTTGATCTTAATCCAAAAACGTCGATATCCTTACTTGTAATTTTTCTTAATATAATTACAATGCAAGTAAATACATATAATTACTTGATAATATAAGTATACCTCTTGAACTTAATTTGGTTCCTCCGTAAGAGGGAAATTTAAAAAACTATGCTACATCATTTAGGGTTAAATTCATTAGAACTTTTAAAAATTTAAGTAATTTTTTTTTAATTGAGCTTTGAATATTTTGAAGTGTAAATTTAATTTTAAAATCTTTTGATGTGTTTTAACAAGTTGTTTTTAGTGTTGCAGGGCTAAGGTGTTCATGGTTCAAATCAATTCGGCTTAGGGATTGAACTTAACTAAATCGTGTTTAAAAAAAAATTTGGTTTAAAAATTTTAGTAAATTGAGCTGCTTTTAACAACACAAAATTTTAAAACAAATCAATTCAAATGCAATTCAACTTGGTTTAGTTTAGTTTTAAACTACTTTAAAAGAAATATGAGTTGTTGTAATCACCCTTTTACTATTCATAATACATATCTATTGCTATAATTTTTACTTGTACGATCTAATGCAAAATTTGAGTAAAAAAAAAAAATTAACAAGTAGACTACACCCCCCACATAATGCATATAAAAAACAAAAGAATTATGGATAGTGATTTCCCCTTAAATAAGCTCAACCTATTACTCAAATTTATCTTGTAGATTCCTTAGTGGATCATCTATATTACATAATAATTTAATAAGTAAAGCAAATTGAGAAAAGAATAAGAACTATATGCTTATAGAACATCAAACGTTGATGGATTAGCGATTGTAGAATGACTTGAAAAATGAGAGTGAGATAATGGGAGCATGAGCAACTAAGATGGAGATATGACATGAGAGTAAACTTAGTAAATGGGGGAATTGTGAGTGAGAGATTAGTCTGATGTGAAAGCTAGCATGCTTTAAAGTAAAATGAAAGTAAAGGGAAAAGTGTTTGATGACTAAGACTCAATGTCTTAAAATTAGGGTAAAAGTTTTTTTTTTCTAATCTGTTATAAAAGTTGTTAGGTTTGGACCCTGCAACAAGCAGTTTAGTTTGGATTTGTTTGATCTCCTGAATTGAATTGCAAACCAAATTTAGACATTCTTTGAACCAAACCCAAAAAACAAAAAAGAACTATTTATTTTCACTTATGATTTGTTAGTTTGATTTAATTTATTTCTATAAAAAAGCCCATACATGCCAACATTTAGCATCCATATGAAAGCACATAATTAGGGGAAAAAATAATTTATGGCGTAATTGATATTTCTGAAAGATTGAGGATTATGAGTTACAACATCAATAAAAACAACATAAAATCGATGTATGACATCCATTTATTTTAGCGGTTGTTAAAGAAGTAAATAATGGTTGCCTTTTTTATTTATTTTATGTGTCTAAGATTTTTCCAAATGTCACCTTAAACTTTGCTGGTGGGCATCCAATGTTTTCTAAAGCCAAAGGAATACCTCCTACGTGTTGGTTTAGTTGTAAGTTCTCCTTGAACTACCAATTGCTCTAATTGGTCTTTTTGGGAGTGCATATCAATCACACCTTTCCTTAGCATGCTTCTTGGTAACTCATGATTCCAGGGAAGTTTTCCTTTTGGTGTATTGGCTTTGAGAGCATTTAAAAAGGGCTAACCATCTTGGGGGGTAAAAAACTCGAGCTAAATTATCATCCTTTTCCACAAGCTTTCTACTCCTTAGTCAACCACTCTAGATCAAGGGGAGTTAGCCATCACTTTAGGGTCAAACAACTTTTCAAGTGGTGGTATGTAGTCCTTTATTCTAGAGGGGGATTGGTTTAAACCCTTCTACTTTAATTTTTTTTTTTCTTTTTCAATCTCCTTTTTCATCATAATAATATCTATGTAATTTTTTTGAAATTTGATTTTTTTTTTAATTTATTTTTACATAGTCGTGGACTTATACACATGAGAATTACTAATTTTTGTGCACAAACAACTAGGACATTTAGGATTTTATTTTATAACGAAGATGCAGCGATGTTATTTTTATTTTTTTAAATGAGTAGAAAAAATTTCACAAATTTTTATAGAGTACTCCTTATATTTTGTTAGTTTTAAAAGGTATCAAATCTTTCAGTATGGTTTTAATATATTATAGAAAAAATTTTTAAATTTTAAGCCTTAGATATTTGTATTTGTTGGATAGGCATAGGGCAAGCCTTTGGGACTTTACCCACATGAATCTTATCCCCTTTGATACAGAGTACTCAAATCATTCATGCAACATATGATAAATTTATATTGAAGTTTCTGAGATTGTAGTTTGGGAGATAATTAAAACATATAGAAGATTTGATTAAATTTTAATACAAAATTGAAGACCTTCAATATACTTGGTTCCTCATATAATCAAACCACGGGGTAAAGGCAAATGTGATTTTTATTTTATTTGAGAAAATTTAATATCTAAAGTTTTTTTCTTTTATAATTTAGTATTTATTAAGGATATTAAATCACCCAAAATTAAAAACTTTAGATACTAAATTATTAAAAAAATAAAATTTTAAATAGTAAATTGCCCAAATTCAAAGGTATAAATAACTCCCGCACCTTTTTTTTTCCCTCAAACTACTAAACATCTTCAAAATAATGCTACTTTATTCTTATCGAGTTATTTTTTTCGTTTCTTTTTTTTTCCTCTCCAGATCTCTTCTTGAAAGATAAAATCATAGTCTATGATCTAGCAGAAGAACAAATAGGATGGACCAATTACGATTGATAAGTTCTACTGCCAATAGCTCAACAATAAAATCTAAATTATTATTTGCATCAAATATGCTAATTAATCTCTTTTTGGGGTTTTTTTTTTAATTTTCTTTTAATTTTTCAGGTTCGTTGCCTTTGAATGTCTCTGCAACATATGGTAAAGATGAACTCATTAATTATGGGCAACTATTAGTGAACAGATCCTCCCATATTGCCCGAAATTAGAGTGCTATAAATTAATTTTAATTTGCTTTATGTACATGTTTATTTTTCCCTCCTAATTACAGCGACCTTCAATTTTTATTATTACAGCTGTCTTAGAGAGCTTTTAGCATGAACCTTTTTAGGGGGAACTTTTATGAAAACTAATGTAGCTTTAGAGATAGATTATATAATGTATATGATACGACTTAATCATTTACATTGGTTATGAATAACATCTTACTCATTTTTGTGGGGGGAAAAATCCAATGATGTCTTTATAATATAATTCCATCAACTTTCTTTACTTTACTTTACAAGATCTGCACTGAACTTTTGTTTATTGCTTTAATTCCTCGTATGGCACTCCTTTAAAAACATCGAAATGCATTTGAAACTGAGTTGGATGAATGTCTTTAGTGAAAAAGACTACATCTTGACTTTAATTTCTCACTTAAGATTGACATGACACTTCAGCAATAATTAGTTTCCAAGTAATACAGAATGAGAAAAACATAACGATACAGAAAATGCAATGTAAAAAAAGCGCACAACGTAAGTTTCATAACTATAGGTATCATTTGGTTACATTTATGCATTAAGCACAAGATAAATTTTTTTTTTCCCTCTCTCTCTCTTCGTTGTACTTATTTATCATATACAAGTAACACCCTAATATAGTAATTTTGACAATAATTATATTATTTATGTAATCTTCTATTTATTGCAACTCCATTTTTATCACAACCTCACTACTACCGTCATTACCATCACCCCCATTGCATCACCTTCACCACAGAGATAGACATAAAACCATGGGACTTGAGGGGCCAGTTTACTATAAATTTAAAATTTAAAATTATAATTACTCATAACCTTATATATATATATATAAAATATATATGAAAATATTTTATAAGATGAATGCATGTTGACACCCTCATTTTTTGCCTCCTCATATAGGGTTTTTTTAAATAAATGATATGATAAAATATATATATATTTATAGTAATAATAAAAAAAAAGAGGGACTTGGTTTATGAAAATAGTAAAAATTAAATGAAAAAAATAAAAAAAAATAATAACAAGTAATAAAAAATGATAATAATAAAAGTTTCAACAAAATTAAGGAAATATAGGTTTCTAAATCAAGCCGAGAATTTCAAACATAAAAAACTAATTAAAAATGATAACTTATATGTAAATTCTTTTACATATAAAAAAACAAAAAAAAGGACTAGCTCAATTGGTCCATCCATGCACCCAAGCAACTAAGGAAGGTCAAACAGGCATGGACTCGAGGCGTCCAAGCAATAAAGTCCGAATTTTATTTTTTTTTGAATAGGCTACCATGGGTCACTTTTTCATTGGCCAAGAGAGATCAACGTGCTCAGCACGTGATCATCTTCAACCTCCAGAATGCACCAAGAGTCACAAGGGAGAGATACGTGCGGGGATGTTAGCAAATCTAACCAAACAAGAGCCGTTTTTGTCGAATTTAAGCACATTTATCACTTAGAACTAAAAAAAAAAAAAAGGGTTTGATCACAAAAAACGAACAGATTTATGTCGATTTTTGGAAATTAATCCAAATCTCAAAGGGAAAAAAAAACAAAATCTCAACTACTAAGGCAATTTGAGCTTATCAAGTTTGGTGTTGTGGGTTCAATTTTGTAAACAAAGGAAGAAATAAGGGAGTACCAAAAAAAAAAAAAAAAAAAGAAAACACCATAAATCACTATAACCCATAACCACCCATGGCCAGATTACTCCATTCACCAACCATTCAAGCTCCCTTTGCATCATTGCGGCAGAGCTTTCATCGTCACAGGATCACCTACGCACCTGGGGAGGATCGACGATTGCTACTTTTTGAACAAAATCGGCTCGCGTCCCCGATCCGATTCATGGTGTGTACCACGACGGCCGCTGTTGCTTTCCTCCATTTACTCTGCAAACCTAAACCCGGGCTCGACTGCCTCCACACCTGCACACGCCCAGGAAAACATTCTGATCTCCTGCCCTACGGCCACCCCTTGCCGGGGTACATTGAGTCGAATCGAAAGATTGTTGCTTTTGAACAAAATTTGGGTCGTGTCCCCCGACTGATTCACGGTGTGTACCATGACGGCCACCGTTGCTTTCCTATGTTAACTAAGCAAACCAACCGGACTCGACTTGCCTCCACATCTGCACACCCCAGGAAGCGTTCCCATCTCCTGCCTTACCGGCCACCGCTTGTCGAAGTACACTGAGCCGACTAAGCCTGTGATAAGCTTACTAGCACTCGACCCAAAAATCGAACCGCGATTCGACCCCGACCAGCCCAAATCTGACTTGCGCCTAAGTAAGTAGTATTATGGTATTATTATTATTATTATTTAGATTAATTAACTTATTCGATTTTATTTTCTTATGGTGATTAGAGCCAGTTAAATAAATGTGATTAATAAGGTAAGTCTTAAATTAATTAGGTTAATAACCTTAGCTTAGTTTAGTTAATGATCTTAACTTAATAAGTTTAATTAAAAGGATTGATAATATATATATATATAAATATATAGAAAGACATCACATGATTAAGAAAAAGGTTTCAATAAATGTCATTTTAAACACCTCATTTTTTTCTCCAAGATCAATAATAAACAATTTTCAATTTTTTTCCATTTTTTTACAATTTTTCTTCTAATTTAGTAAAAATAGGAAAAATATTCAAAAAATAAAATAAATAGGAAAAATACATCAATTTGGAAAATAATTGTAGAAATAATAAAAAAATGAGTTAAATAATTTTTACAAATTTTTAGAATTTCAAAATAATAAAAAATACAATACATATATACAATTTACATAATAAATAAAACCGAAAGTTGGGCCAGCTCAGCTGGCTCATTTTGCGCTTGGAACATGCGAGAGAGGACCCAGCTCGGGAGTTTGAATCCCCCCGCAAGCACTCTATGCAATTTTTTTCTTTTTTCCTTGAGCGCTACGTGGCAGCGTATGATTGGCCAGGAAGAGTCCGTGCCTCGCACGTGATCGTCTTCTTCGCTCAAACAGACGCAAGAGGAAGCCGGAGCAAGTCGACGGAGTTGGGATTGTCCTTTTTTTTCTCAAATTTTTTGGATTACTGTCGATCTTAAGCCAAATCCATCAGATAAATCACAGAAAAGCAATGGATTGACATCAAATCTCCGAGATAAGGCAAATCCGAAACGGAAAAAAAAGAGGGTTTAACCAAACGACGAATTGAGCTTATCCGGAGGAGCTTTTGAGCGTTTATAAATAGGAATCGAAGGCACAAGCATAAGCACGATCAGAAGTGAGAAAAAGAGAGAAATCGAAGCTTCGCTGGAATTTCCCTAAGCCGCGACGCTGATCAAGCCTCGAAAACGCCATCAGGAGGCATTTTTGGAGAAATCCACCACCATAGTTGAGTTCCCCACCCCCGAAAACCTAGGAACGACTCCTCAACCTCCTCGAAAGGCCACCGGAACGCCGTTAACAGAACTCCTAGCCGCCGTGACCATTGGACTCGACCCGACCCCGTGCACCGACTCGGATCCAGGTAAGTTCGATTTTTCGATTTTTTTGTATATTTTTATTTTTTTAGTTATTTATTTTTTTGAATTTATTTATTTATTTGTCATTTATAATTCAAAAAAATAGAAAAATATTGGAATTTTAATTTTTTTTTTTTAGGAATTTAGTTTAGGGTGAATAATAGAAAAAAATAATAAAAGTAAATAAAAATTATAAAATAAAAAAAAACGATAAAATATATTAGAAAAAAAGATAAAATTTAGATTTTTAGTTTAGGATAGATAAAAATAATAAAGAGAAAATTTTTTAATTAATTAACGAAAATTAATAAAAATTAATAAAATAATAAAAATAATTAATAATAATGTTAGAGGTAGGTTAAAAAAATAAGAAAACAAATTTTTTATCACTTAGAAAAATGTTTTTTTTAATAAATCCAAATTGGTTTTTTCCTTAAAATTATTATTTTTCAAAAAAAACAAATAATAAAGCTTAGGCTTAGATTTTTTCAAAAAAATACTAAAATGATAAAAACGTAAACCAAAAGTAATTTCATAATTAAAATAACAAACACATTAAAGTTTTTCATGAAAAGCGAACTACAACCCGTTTTTATCCCCAAATAGCAATACGTAGGCACCCTTTTAAGTAACTCAAAAAAGAAGGGAAAAATCATTTTCTTAGAATAAGTTAAATCAAAAACACAGTAAAAAGGGTAACAAAGATAAAATAAAAAACATTAGGCTAAGGTTTAGATTTCAGGAGAATAAGGTAGTAATTTTAAGGTTTTAATAGGTTAGCCTTCGAATCCAGAAAACTCTGGTTTTTCATTTCCTCTTTCACAAAAAAAGAAAAGAGGGAAAACTCGTTAACTAGTGGTCCAAATTAAAGATTAATCTGCTCAATTAGTCCTAATTCCCAAAATTTTCCCAAACACAGTTGGGTTGGCACTCCAAAATAAAAGGAAATTTTCCCAATTCAAGTCGAGGATCTATATTTGATGAGCATAGGGTCTAGTATAAATCAGGTTAGGAATAGAAAATAAAAAATT
>JBBMOL010001266.1:0-43789 GCA_037954665.1 Laguncularia racemosa | reverse complement strand
AAAAAAATAAAAGATAATTGATTTTTCACAAAAGGCAACAAGCCATGCAAAAAAGGGGTTTCTAGTCCAAGAAAAAGACCCCTTAGAGTTGAGGAAAAATTTTTTAGAGGCCCAAGGAGTTAGGGAACCAAACCTTGGCCCAGAAAGGGAACCTATTTAAACAAATGAACCTAGACTTTTTCTTTTATCTTTATTTTTTTTAAATAATTGTTTTTACATTGTAATGGGTGCTTTTTATCTTTTTTTACAAGAAAACGCCCAAAGCCATGGCAATTGGTTTGTGATTGTCACAATCCATTATACCCAAAATTGAACCTACAAAGACAAGTGAATCGCCCTTATTTCATTTGCATTTTATTTGAGAAGAACGGCCATTTTCACTTTTTTTTCCGTGGAGAATTGGTTTTTTAGTGACCTGGCCCAATTTTTTAACTATTTGGTTGGTAATTCCTTGTTTTGGTAGGGTATAAATACTTGTAAAGCGGGGTTTGGGGGGGGTTTTTTTGAATATCAAAAATCTGATTTTGTTCCCAGGGAAAAAGTTTCCTTTTCTGCCTCTATTTATCAATTCTTTAGAATTAGGGCGAGGGTTTTTAAATTTTTGTTGTGTGTAATATCAACAACATCAAGATCAAACCTAATTCCAACTAGGCATAATAATTGGTAAGGAAATTAGTTTTCTTTTTACTCTTTATTACACAATTGGGGTCCATTTTTCATTTAGGGTTCACGCCTTTTATTGGAAATTGGAATAAATTATGTTGTTTCTTTTTTTGGTATTGAGTTCCTTTAAAGCACATCACCGTGATCATTGCTTTAATGAAGCAAAAACCCTTTGGGTATGAATGGAAATCCCCAAAATCGGATGGAAAACCGATTGAAAATTTTAAGGATAATCCCAGGGGAAAAACAAATAAGTTAAAAAGTTCTTTCAAGAAAAAGAGATTTGTTTTAAATCAAAATTTTTTCTTACAATATGTGTTCAAAGAAAATTTATGTCCCCAAAAAAAAAAAAAAAGGGAATAACAAAAAACCTTAATTCAACTAAGGAAACAAGCAAAATCGATAGCTTAAAAATAGTCTAAAGGTTGGCCCAACTTTTCCTTCTAACGTTTAAAAAGGTCGAGGCTTTGAATGGTACAAAGTTGGCTACTTTCCTCCAACGCCTTCCAAATAGGCCAGAATTTTTCCCTTAAAAGCTGGCTTTGGCCGGAAACTTTAAATTCAAAGAGGGCGGCCTTTCCATGAAAGCAAAACGCTTTCGAGCTTTTAAAGTGTTTTTAATCCTCTTCATTTAAAGCTCTTGAACTTAAATGCATGATTTTTCTTATTTTGTTTTTGTTTGATTCATGTATTGCTCCTCTCTTGAACTTTGATTATCTTTTAAAGTGACCCTTTAAACCCTTTTAGCTCGAATTGGCATCATAGGCCCAATGGAATTTAAAGAGGATCCGTATCCATTTTTAGCTTGGCTTTTATAAATTGCGGTCTATGCTTTTCATTTGTTAAAGTGTAACTTTTTTTGTTTTTGTGTAAAAAGGGGGTTTTTGAGCTAAAATCTCACAAAGTTTGATGCAGCAAACCCCTTATAGTTTCCATTTTTGCAGGTTGTATTGGTTTTCCCCTCGGTAAAATTTAAAGCCAATAGAAAAAACTCATTAAGATATTGTGGGCAAGTGAGAAAGAACGAAACCCAATAAAATAGTGTTTAAAATTTTTGGGAATGGACTCTTTCAATTTGGGGGATGAATGTAATTTTAATCCTTAGATTTTAATTTCACTTAACTTGTCTGAAAGAAAAATTTATTTTTTTTCATTTTTAAAAACTTACTTTTTTTAGTTATCTATTATTATTGAGAATGTTGAAGTTTATGTATAATGAAATAAATAATAATGGACTTTAGTATAGAAAAAGATGAGCTATTATGACTAAGGTTCCCTTAGGATGTGTCCCCCCTTTTTTCTCTATTTCCTAAATTAAAGGGAAAAGGAGCCCCATAAAAAATTAGTTTAAAACCCCAAAAACGCAATTTAGGTAAATTTTCTATCTAAATTAGTTATAAATTTTAGTTGTCTTCTTGTGAGTTTTTAAATCAAGAACCCAAATAAAAGACCTGTTGGGCGGGGCGATTTCAGTGACAAAGGATCTTTAAGGTAAGTAAATTTTTTAAGGTTTAGTTAATTAAAAGGTGTAAATCCAAGTTTTGATATAAGTAGATGATTTAATCTGAAGGATAATTTAAAAAAAAAAAAGGAAAAAACCCTTTTGGATATTTACAAGGGTGGCCCAATTTTAATCAAAAGGAAAAACTTGCTCTCCCTTCAGGGAATCACAAAACCCAAATTAAATGGTGATTTGTTTAAATTAGAATGATTAAAATAAGGTTTAGTGAAAACTTCACCGTTTCTGATGTAGGTGATTTTAACCCCTGGTCTAACCACTAGGATTGATATATCGTGAGTTGGGTTTGATAAAAATTTTGTTTGGGGGGTTTAAAATTTTTTAAAGAAAACTAGTTGATGATATTAAAGGAAGATATGTGATATGTTGGGTTGATTAAATTGGGGTTGATTTTCTTGCCAAATTTGTTTTTAAGTAGGTGATGAAAAATTAATGATTTTGGGTATGAAAAATGTGGTTTTTGAAATGAATAGGGGATTTATTTAGTGTAAAGCTTTAGGAAAAAAAAGAATGGAAGACTGAATGAACTATAAAAGAAAGTTATTTTGGTTCCTAAATTATGGATTTCCAACATGTTATAGTGTTTTTAAATGTTTAAAAATTTATATTTTTGTAGGGTTTCAGATGGATATTAATTTTTGGGAAAAGTTTTAATTATAGGGAAAATATGAGTTTTGCTATTTTGAATTTTTAAGGAATTTAATTAATTAATGAATTGGAGTTAGGTGAGTGTAAAATGAGCTTGAAGTAGAAAAATGTTTTAATTAGTGAAAGAGAATGTTTGAGGTGTGTGCTGTTTGTTTTATTTTTTGGGATGTTTTGCAAAAAATGAAAAAAAATTTTTATTTAGATCTGAAAGGGAAAAGAAATAAGTGGGTTTGTTTTTGAGTGTTTGAAACCCCAATTGGAAATGTATGGGCTTACAACATTGAAAAAATTCAAACCTTATTTAGCCGTATCTAAAGGCTCTAAAATAATAAAATAAAGGTTTTATGTTAAAATGGGTAATGAAGTAAAAGGAAAACAAAAGGTTTAGTTTAACTTGATTTGGGTTAAAATTTTTAAAAAAGTTTGAACCTTTTAAATCTAAGCCCTTTTTTGTGATGAATTGAAAATTTAAAAAACGATTTGGGTTTTAAATTAAATTAGGCAAGCCTGTTTAAACCTAAGTCATCCCAAACTAAATAGGCTTTAGGACCACCCCCCCCTTAGGGGGCTCTGTAATTAAAAATATTTTGATTAATTTAGCTTAAATAATTTAACCTCTTAATTGGGCCAAAAAAAAATTGCATAATAATAGAAACCAAAAACCTGGGGTCAAAATCTAAAATTAAAGCTTAGTTAGGCTCATTTCCTTCTAAGGTAATCTTAAAAGGACTCATCTGGAAAAAAACTTTAAGCCTTCCTCAAACCTTTTTAAGGGACAAAAAGAATTAAAAAATTAAAATAAACTAAACTTTGGGCCCAAAGAAAAAAAATGGGGTTACATGACTTAAAACCCAAAAAATGGGCCAAAAAAATTTAAAAACTATTTGGGTTGTTAATCTTTAGGGCCTATATTCTAAATGAGGGGCTTAAAACATAAAACAAACCTGAATGGGGCCCTTTAACCCCATGGGCTCTAAAACAATTAAATGCTTCAAATTTAAATTTTCAATTTAACTTACTAATCAATTAGGTGTCAACATAAAATTAAGAATACTTAAACTAAGGGCTAGGGTTAATTCAAAAATTTATAGAAGTAATCTAATTGAACTTACAATGGACTTTAAAAATTTTTTTGTTGACTTAACTAAATTCAATCGGGTTAGTTGGGTTAAAACCAAACATAATTGAGTTTTTTGCTTAAAGGGCCTAAAAACCCTAATTGGATCTTAACAAAGCCCAAACTAAAAAATTTTAAAAAAATAAAAAAAATTAACCCTAAATTAAAAACGAGCAAAAATTTGTTAAAAAATAATAGGGCCTAATTAATCCAATTGGGCTCGAAATTAGTAGAGTTTTAGGTGTCAAACCCAAAAACTAAAAATAAAATCAAAACCTTTAAAAATCTTAGCTTAAGCTTTCTCTTTTGATGTGTAAAAAACCAATCCAATCAACTCAACAAAAAATTGATTAAAATTTGAGAATCTTCGACCTTTTTATGTACGCAAAAATATGTGTGTAGTTGGGTTTGAAAAAAATCAACCCAAATAATAATCAACCTAACTTTGTAACTATTGTTGCTTGTGGGGTTATTTGAACGGTAAAAGACAAACCTTTGATTAAGATTATAGCATTTGTCTTTACCTTTTAAAATGCATAGTAATTAGGGGCTTAGGCCACTCGATATACTCAAAAATGTTTAAGTAAAATTACGTTTCATAAAGGGACTATGAACAAAGAGAAGGTATATTTTGGAGGATCGGGGGTTGGGGTCTTGAAGGGCAATACGAATAGCTAGACTTGATCATTGAGGCTACATAATGTTGAGGTTATCTAAAACAAGGGTACTTTTGGCTTAGTATTGGTTTTTGCAAAAGAGAGTCTAAAGTCCACTAAGGTGAATCAAACCCCAAAATCCCCCGTTGTGATGTCTAAAGAATGGTATTTTTAGGGTTTGGATTTTTAAATAAAATAATTAATTGAATTGATTGATTGTCTATAACATTAGTGTGCAAGCTTTTTGATATTTGTGTATGTGTTTATATTATTGTATACTGAGCTTTTGTGGCTACTCCTTTCTCTTTTTTCTAGTGAAGACTTTATTGATCTATTATACAACTTGATGGGGTATGTCTTTAAAGAGGAGTACTAGGATAAGACCACAACCTAGATTATGTCACCTAAAGACTTTTTATTGATTTTTGTTTCTTTTGTTGGGTTTAGTCTTTATGTTTTTAGTTTATACTGAGACTTTATTTTGAGTCGCTTGTAGCTCTATGGTCTATTTCAGTTTCTCCATAATTTTTTTTAAGCTCCTTATGTCCCTTAGATCTAGACTTTCTTTCCTACTTATCATGTGTTTTCATGATAAGCAAACATGAAACATTTCAAAAATCTAACGTTTTACTAAGTGTTTTCAAAAAAAATGAACGATTTTAGGATTTTTAAATCTATTTTTGGGGAAAAACCCATTTTAGTAATTGTAACTTACATATTCTACATAAGTAGGTACATGGTAAATTGTTGTAGCATGGTGAATTAGGTGCATGATAGTTTAAGTGGTATTAGAGTATAAGTTTTTAAATAGATTTTAAAACACAATTAGGTGGTGTGGGGTTCGAGAGTGGAAACCTTACAGGCTAACACTTGAGATTTGTTTTTCCTTTGTATTGGACTTAATTAAACATGATAATTAACTAGGACTTGATTATGAATTTTATAGTGTATCTTATTTTGGTTTTGAATTAGATATATTAAGTTATCCTATTTTAAAGTTTAAAACAAGCTTACTTTATTATTAAAATGAATACGCTTGCTCAATTAGACTTTAATTAATAATAGGATAAAATTAAGATAAATATTTATGTATTTTTTCATGCCAACAATGGTAATAAAAGTGCAAATGTTTCCAAAACCTAAAAAGAAAATAAAATGGATGAGACTTAGATAATTTTTCATGTCTAGTTTGCAAGAATTAATAGGTACACTTAATTATAGGAAATAGTGAACTTAGAACATATATCCTCTAAAACGAGAAAAATTAAAAGTGTAGGACGCCTTAACCTCGCACGATTTAAACTAATACATAGGTTAAATATAGTTTAAATTTCAAGTAAGATTGGCAAATTTAAAATTGGATAAAAAGGAATTTTGATTAAGGTCACCTTAGGGGTATAAAACACAATTTCCACAAAGGTCTAAAAAATGATTAGAATGGGAAATTAGGATGAGATAATAGGAAATAGCATGGTTTGGTAGCAAGTAAAATGGGAAATTTAATAAGAAATTTAGAGAATTTTAGGATTGTTGTGTGATTTTTAGATGATTGTGTGGAAATGTGTGATTGTTGTATATTCTATATCTCAAATAAATAAATAGGCATAATCTTAAAAACCCCACTTACTTCCCCATGCCCAAAAAGGCAATTGGCTTCTAAATACCTCTATCACCTCCATTACCCCAATGGCACCTATGCCTCCAGCTTAACTTATAGATATTGCTTAATTTTTAAACCTTAGTGAGCAATTTGATGGCATTTAATACATTAGCATAATAGTAAATAATAGATATGCAGTAGCATCTGTAGATTTTTAAAGCAAAAAATAGCGATGAGGGTTTAATCAGCAAGCAGGTCATGTTAGTGGAGACATTGAGGAGGAGACAAGCTACTGACTTATCAAATTAGTGACTCCCTTTAGTTGAATACAAGACCCTTTGGTAGTAGCGAGCTAGATAGAGGAGCTAAAAAGAATTTTTTAGCATATTGTGTACCTGGGGACAAGGAAGATTGATTATGTAGTTTACATGATGAAGGGCGATGTAGCTAACTAGTGGAGAGCAGCTAGTAAACTCATAGATGGAGAGGTTACATGGGAGAAGCTTAGAGAAGTAAATTTTTTGATAGGTTCTATCCTAAGAGTTTTAAGAGAGGATGGCTACAACATTCTTAAGTTAAAGTAGGGGTTATGTAGTGTTTTTGAATATGAGGCTGAACTGAATAGGTTGTTGAAGTTTGTGGGTAAAAACCTACAGGAATGATGAGAGATCCAATGTGTTGAAATTTATAAAATGGCTTGGAGTTGAGGTTATAGCATGAAGTAAAGGGGTTTGAGTTAAAGACATTGTATCTGAAATACCATAGGGTGTGATTGCTTTCTCTCCTACATTCTAGGATATATTTCGTCGGCAAACATATATAAAGGGTCTTCATCTACCTAAGAGTTCCCCTATCACAAATTGTCCCACCAATAAAGTCTTCTTTTTCCTTATATCACCTATATATCTTTGACCCTCTTGGCATCGGATGGTTTATTCAACTGATTATAAGCCTCAGGAACATCTGATGATGGTGGAACATTTGCATTTTAATAGTTTGTCTCTAAAAAGGTTGGATCATCTATCTTTTAAACTTCAGGAATCTCTGAAGGTTGGCACATCTATATCTGAATAGTTTAGTCCTCTGAAGGTTTGCTCATGTATTAGGAACTCAGAAAGGTTATCACATCTGTTTCTTTACAGTTTGGTCTTTTGAAGATTGGCCCATGTGATTTGATCTCAAGAATCTATGAGGGTTAACTTTTCTGTCTGTTACATCTTTTAGGACTATGTGATAGTAGTAACATATATACATTTTACCATCATGTTAATTATATATAGTATTTCTATACCATCATGTAATTCCATCCTATCATATAAAACCATGGCTATCAAGCAATATAGGGGATGCACACATTAGGTAGCATATCACATTTAATCTTCATCAAGTATTTATCCCCTATACTGAAAGGTACATAGCTCTTTGGATCACATGAAGACTCCATAATCATTTACCATTGTAATGTGTAGGTTTAGATGTGAGGTTGTTACAATTTAATTACGATACTAATGATGCTACTAACCACATTTGTACGAACTACACGTTCAAACAATATATGGACTTACAAGTTTACTTGTTACCCCTACAAAAGTATGGAACAAATTTTCTCTTTGTCTGTCATTCAATTGATGGAGAAGAGCAATAATCGGACATAATACATTAGTTGGACGAAACATTTCACTTGGACAGATTGGTTCATACTTTTCTATCCAATACACCCTTTACTTCCAGGTTCAATCAAGCAACCAAGATATAATAGTTTTGTACTTTAAGTATAGTAAATAAATGAAGCACAAATAATATTGCTAAGTAGTTAGGATATTAAATTCAACTAGCAAGTTTATTAGTAGTAATGAGTTCTCATTAACCCTTAACACTCAATGCTGTTTTATAATTCCAAATTTCACTACTCCTTCCCTTTCTGGTCATGGTTTTTACACAGACACTTAGTGTTAAATGTGGACAGCAACTTCACCAAACAATCCTTCAATTCACACCGTCCCACTTACACTACATACACTACGGTGCACGACTTCAATTCACAACACTAACACTTCAAGTGTAGCAATTCTTACTCAACACACACAACACTATACGTTGTAACTTTAAATTTAAAAACCCTTACCCACCACACATACACACACCATCACGGTGCACTCAATTCACCACAACACCACTCACATGCAGCACCTTCACTTAACACCACACATGATAGAATCAAAATACGACAAGACCTATCATTAGGGCAAGAACTATCGGAATTCGAATTTTGGTGATGAGGGCACATTTTGAGCAGATCGTCCCGGTATTATTATGAATTAACCTCTTTTCTATATCTTGTATTGTGTTTTCCAATAGGCAAACTTATCATATTTATAGGCAATGGACCAAACTTCCTCAAACTTAGCTTGTGGGTTATCCATGGACCGGACCTGAAATGACGATGAGCTGGGCCCGATGATCCTATAGAGAACGACATTTTGATGACCAATTTCTTTTATATATTTTTCATTTGCATTGGACTATATATGTTTGTAATCATTTTGGAACACTTGTATTTTTAATTGTAATTGTCATTTAAGACTAGCCACTTAAAGTGGTAAACTTGTAATTTTGACATTTCTAACCCTAGGAGTAACAAGTATAAATGCTTGATTATAGTAGGGATTGAGAGAGGCCATTTTGCGATTATACACTTCACTTTAAATGAGAGGGCTTTGGTTTCCCTAATTCAAAATTCTTTTTATCAATTTCAATTTCCAAGAGGTTGTGGAAATCTGTGGCGAGTGCAACAATTGGAAATTATGAGGTCCTATCAAATTTCTTTCCATTGTTGATATTCATTCTCATCTTCTAGTGAAGTCATATCTAGGGTTGAATTGGAAGTTTCTTGGTCAGATTTTGTTATTGCTTTTGGTGATCAATTATCTTGTTTAGGTTGATTACTTTAGTACTTTAATATTAATACTTATTGGCTGGCGTGAAATTTGTGCTTGTGTAAGAAGAGGATATATCACGGTTGGTGCTTTTCTTCTTCATCCATTTCACGAGACAATTCATTGATCTTATTGTTTTTCAGTGGAAAATTGATCATTAGTGGATTTTGATTGCATCTTTGAACCATTGGATTTCATCCAAAATTTACCATTAGGTCATGCAATTTCTAGTACCTATTGGGACTGTTTGGTTTGTGACTTGAGGATTGTTTTCTTTGTGAATTCGTTTGTGCTTGGGATTGGTTTGAGCTCATCATCTTTTGGTATCAGAGCAATCTAATTGGTACTTAAGATTGATTACATTCCTCATTTAGAAGAAATTTTTTTATTAATTATATTTCTGGTTATAATAGTTGAGATTTAACACCATTCTCATGTGATTGAAACTAATTTTGATTGGACATTGTTTGATTGTCTTTCATTTGGTTTGTTGCTTGTGCTTATTCTTGGTTGTTGGCATCATCACACACTTCACGTCCCATTGCAACACCCTTCACAACAAACTCTAATTCACCACTCACAAACAAAGGTAGTAAGCAATTCAAATAACTCCCCTAAATGCAAACCTTCTCCACAAATGGTAAGAAGTAAATTTAAATTACAAATAAACACATTTCAATCAAACCCACCCCCAAACTTATTAACTTAAAAATTGTGTTTTAAATTTCAAATATTTTCCTTTTTTCCACGCAATTCAAATATGGGAAATGGTAAATTGTACTCCCTATATCCGAAACAAACATGCAAGAATTAATTTCTCTCTCTTCACAAAATGAGGGTACACCATTTCGAAAATGAAATAAGAAATGCAATTCCTACTTCCTTTTCCCATCATGGCAAATTTAAGGAACAAAGGAGTACAACAAGATTCTACTTCTACTTAACAAGTAGCAATTACTACACTCAACAACACAATCAAATAACCAATTTAACTTGACAATTTAAGATCAAGATGCTAATCAAGAACATAAATTTTCAAAATACACGCAAATCCTTCACTCAACCAATGCTCTGATACTAAATTATGATGTGCTTAAATGACTAAAGCACATGACTCAATCAATGGAAGCAATTCCAATCAAAAACCAACTCCACAAGAGGCATGAACACTAATCCCTTATGACTCTGTATGTGGTCTTTAACCAAGTATGATTATTACCAAATGATGTGATATGCTTAAATTATTCAAAGACATAAAACATAATCCATAGGGCAATGAACAATAATAACAACCAACATTGGCTTGATCAACAACTCACAAATTATCCCTAATCACAAAAAATGGAAGCCAAATGGTTTATGAACAAACAATTTCGAGATTTTAATAGATAACCAAGGAAAAGAAATTAAGATTCCTCTTAATTCGAAATGTTTCAAATATAGAAAATAAGAAACCTAAATCACGTGAACAAAAATAAGGAACCAAAAAATAGCACCTAGGATATGACTCACTAAGTACAATTCATAAAATAACAAAGAGATGATTGATATTACTCAAAAGTGATCAACTATGAGAGTCATTTGGCATCCTATGGTGAAAATATCATTGTACATATAAGATTATCATCAATATTTATTTGATAAAGAAGAAATAAGAGTGAATATGAGTGATTGGATCACATCCAAATCAAATTCTGTAGAATCTAGGTCTCTGGAAAAATTCCTCATCACTAAGCTCTATAGCTTACCCTCCAAGATTTGTCGTGCAAGTTGCGATTATCTAAACTTTCTTTTGGGTCGTCAATTAGGTAAACCTCTGTTATAAAAGCTAGAAGTTCTTAGGATATTGTGGTGAGTGAGGATTAGTACATGAGTTAGTTCATTAGGATTTGAATTGCGGAAATGTAGGAGCATTGGTAGGCTCAATAGAACTTTTGTATTTTTATGAAATGAGGCATGACAGATATGTAACTAGATAATATCTAATATTCTATCAGAGATGTTTATGTTTATGAGTATTAGAGTAAATGATGTTAGAAGGATCATGTTATAAATTTGATTAAAAGGTATAGTTTTTGATTAGAAGATACTTTGTATAGTCGCCTATCAGGGTTAGGCGATCATGGCAGGTTGTCACATGGAGTCCTATGGAGAGGTGTGACATTTAGTTTCATCATATGAAGTAAGACACAACAAAATGAAAGAGGGAATGGCTAATGCATTCACAAGAAACTTATAGTGTCAACTCTTTTTTGTTTCTTTTAAGTACATAAAGTAGTTGTTTTATAGCTTTTCATAAAATGGCATTCATATGCTTGCATGCAATGTGTGTAATTATGCAAGGATTAAAGGATTAGGTGATAGGAATTAGACTTTCAGGACCTATCACCAGGCCCGAGCTAAGGGTCTCGAATTAGTTGTGAGGGTTTTGTAAAGAAACCTAACCTTGGAGAAGTCTAACTCACTTCTAAATCTTTAGAACTATAATTTGATGCTTTCAGCAGTTCATTTGTCAGTCTTTACAGGGTTGCAAAAACACCCTTACTACTGGAGTGAAATCAAGGTTGTCACGGAACCTGATTCAAAAGCTTCTTGAAAAGAACGGCAACTGAAGGCCATTTCTTTATATATATACTCTTTTTATTGAACTTTTGGTTGTATTTGGTTTTTAGGGACACTTTTTTTTTCTTTGTAACTTTCATTTAGGGGCTGCCACCTTAAAAGGGCAAACTTGTAATTTTGAGCACTTTTAACCTAGGAGTATAGTAGCAAGTATATATATGCTTAAGATGAGGGTTTGGGGGCTCATCATTTTGGGTTTATACACCTCCTTTACTTGAGATTTAGGGTTCATACCTAGGTTCCAAAAATCTTTCAATTTCATCCAATGTTGAAAATTGTGTGCGAGTTGCAACATTTTGAAATTGTGAGTTATAACAATTTTATTTTGTTGTTATTTTTTTCTTCTCTAGTGTGTCATATATAGGGTTGATTTGCGATAGTTCTTGGTCAGAAATACATGTTGTTATTACACGGAATTCTTGTGCTCATTTGAAGTTAATTATCAAATTGATTTGAATAATCTTGAAGATTTCCTGCTAAACGTGTTATTCACTTATTGGGAAAGGGATTCTTAATATTTACGGTTTTCTTTGTCATATTGTGGATTATTTGCGTGGATTATTTAAGATTGGGTGTTGTTAGAATGTATTATCAGTGTGTAGTCTAATATTAACATTGGACATTTGGATTTCAATCATATCTTCACTTGGTTCATGTATTTGGCCCTTTTTTTTTATCCGATTTTGCCTTGACTTGAGATAGTTTTTCTTAGTCTTTGAATGTGCTTTCAAGTGTGTTTTTAGGCACATATTAGGAATTTTGAATTTTTAGACCAAAGACTAAGTTTTCCTATTTCCTTTATTATTTTTGGGTCATTGTCCATTTAATAACTAAATTTTCTTCATTTTTGCAATTAACCACTTAAAGTTTCAAAGTTGTAGATGTTGCTTCTAAATTGGAATTTTTTTTTTTTTTTGAGAATAATTCCTAAATTTTATTCATTTTTTGCAAATAACTATGTAAATCTTGCCTATATTTGTAATTAATACTCCATTTAGGTACTATAAAGGGACATCAAAAAAATTTAGCAAATAGTGAATTGACACTTTTAAACTTTAGGTATATAATTGAAAAAATAAATAATAATTCAAGTACCAAATATAATTTATATATGCCATTATTTTTGTTCGTGGATTGGTTTTTTGCCTTGTGATTTACGTGCTTATTTAAATTTGAATTAGACTTATTGTTTGGAATAATGGATCGATGGATCTATGATACTACTTATTAAATTCTTTAAATTTACATGTTTCTTGATTTTTGTTCTCGAGCATGTATTTATGCTTATGGAATTTATGTTTGGTGGAGTTAAAAGTTGAAAGAGAAAAAAAATTAATTTATCGATTTTTGTTGATGTCTGGTCTTTTATAATTTTCCCATAATTTAGCATATATTAAAACTTTACTTTTATATAGATTATTCGACTAAATTAAGGGAATAAAATTTGAAAGGAGTTGCAACTAACCAAATTGACAAAAATAAAATAAAAATAAAGGCCAGGACTAATGGATAGGAAAATTCTAACAAACTACTATCTTTATGAGTTTTAAAGGAAAAAATAATAATAGGTCTAAAAGGTTAATATATTAAAACATAAATGGTTTCTATGTAAAAAAATTTGAGAATTTTTTTAAAAGGCTTTTTATCCTTTTCTTCCTATTATTTATATTTATTTTCTTTTTTTTCATGATTTTTGTTTTTACTTTTACTACACTATCTTATTATTTATTTCCTTCCTAGAAAAATCTATTTATTATTTCAATTTGGTTTTCTAAAGGTCTTATGTACCTGGGATCAATAACCATGGTGTACTTTTATTTTATAAAACTTCTAGTTTGTGTTAACAATTTATATCTAGAAACGAAGTGAATAAGTTTACATTTTCTTTTACCAATTTTTTTTTTTATTAAAAAAAACTTTAGTTTGTTAACAAATGTTATTAGAAAGAAGTGCATACGATTCAACATTCTTTAACCAATTTAGTTTTTATTAAAAAAAATCTCTAAAGGACCTAATTGAAATTGTCAACTTTGAAATCATTAAGAACGACCAAGTTCAAAAAATAGAATATTAATGTTTTTATTTAAAAAAATCCAAGTAAAAAAATCACTAAAATACTAACATTGATGAAGACTTTTTGCTATTATTTTTTATAATTTTATTTTTTCTATTATTTATTATTTTCTATTTTTTTTATATTTTTTTATTTTACATTATTAAATTTATATTGATGGTGTACTCGCAGCATCTCAAACAAGACACGAGGTTAATTTATGACATCAATCGGTTCTATTTGTTATTTTATTTTTATTTAAAAACTCATAATAAAAATTAATACACGTGTCACGTCTTACTCCTACGGTAGCACGGTTAAAGATTGGAACTAGGAAGCGAGAAAACAGAAATGAGGGATGAAAAGGGAAAAACTACTTGGACCTTGGCCTAGCTGAACCCAAAACCCACACTAATCTGTCTCTCTTTATCTCTAAGTAGTCTTCAAAAAACTGGATAAAAAATTGAAAAAAAAAAAAAACCTTAACTCTCTTCTCTCTCTAGCCTGTTGTTCCTCATTGTCTCATCATCGGCCAGACTTCCACTTTCTTTTTGTTCACGTCATATATATGACCGTGACGTGTCAATCGTCATCAACTGCACTCCAAACAATTCATATATCATTTGTGACGCTGTTTCGAACTTCCATCCTCATGTTCAAATCTAACTTGACTGAACTTGTCATCTCTCATTTTTCAAAACCTCCATTCTCACCTCTTGCCTTAGCTTTGGGATCTCTCTCTTGGCTCATATTTGAATCTTAAGGTAATATCTGTGCATGCTTTTTCTTTTTTCTTTTTTTTTCTTTTCTTCTTATTTTTGCAAAACTTTGACCCTTACTTAGGAGTTATGATATGAAGGGAATACTCCACTTACAGAAGAGATTTAAATCGTTGTCATAAAGATCATCCCTAACCACAAGTAAGATATTATTTTCTACCGGGATCAACTTTCTCGAATCATGTTAATTCCTATTTTTAGAATAAATCACCAAATGAGTTCCCATGATATTTCTTCTTCATTGCTCCCTAGTGCACCAAAAAAAGAAGGTAGTAGTATGAAATAGCTGCTATTTTTATAGCGTGTATCGGGGAATTGTGAACCTTCTTGATTTCTCCTAACTCATTTCTTAAGCTTTTGCTAAATCACCCTCCTTTTTTAGTCCATCTTTAGGAGGATTGAAGGAATGATCAACTTATGTTCCATTTTAATATATTACTATGGCTTTGGAAATCAACCTTCAAAAAGATCAATTAGGTTATTATTGAGAAGTTGATTGCGAAATGATAATTGTTCTAATTTATCATTTTGTGAGTAATTGTTTATACTACTTGTACTAAGTTATATCCCCTTCTATCCTCTTGTTTGACACTTCTCACATATGGTTTTAGATGCGAGTAAAGATTGCCTTACCCAAGAAGGATTTATGGGTTTGAAATATTAATGTTTTTTGTATACATTCAAGCTATTCTATTATTTGGTAGTAGAAACATTTATGTGAAAGCTTGTTACAATTCATGAGGACGAACTAGATGTTAAATATGAAAACAAAGTACAAGCTTTTTGCATATTAAACTGGAGGGAGGGATTAGTTAGCTCTGCCGTACTCATGTTAAAAAGTGCTTCCTTATTCTATTTGCTTTTATTTGATGTCTTTTTCTTGTGACAATATTAATCTGAAGGGGGGGGGTTTGGGGTAAGGTGAAAATAAATTATGAATGTTAAAAAATGTGAGAGGACTTTTAAGCCTTGGCGATTATGTTTATTTTTATCAAAATATCAAAATTATGAATGTTTTGTTTTTCTTTTTGTTTATTTCTAGCTTGAATACTTAGAATCTTTACTATTTTTTCAGTCATTTGACTATTTGGATATAATCTCTATGTTAGATAGGTTTTATTTTGATTTTGTTGTAATCATTAAATAAAGATATGGATGATATGTAACTAGAATACTTATTTTGATACTTTGATGTAGTGCAATTGGAGGGAATCAAAATGCCCATTGATGCAAATCCCATTGACACTTGAGGAAGATCAAGGTCCATTCCCATTATTCAATTTTGAAATGGAAGCACATCAACAAAACCAACAACCACAACCAAGTTCTCAATTAGGAAGCAATGCCATTCACGTGATAATCCAATAAATGTAAGTTAACTTCTCTTGTATGACAGACATGGTAAGAAAATGATCAAATGGGAAAGATGTTGCTATTTGTAATCATTGTTCTATAACATAAAGCTGGTAGTAAAAATGGAATTAAGCACTTCTATAATCATTTAGAGAATTTGTACACAACGCCCTCCTACTGCCCGCCTAAGGCAATGTTAATATCTCATTGAGAATTGATAAAATGAGAAATGAAGGTGTTTGAAAGTAGGAAATTGGACTTTTAATCAAGATAGTTTAGGAAGGAAACTTGCGAAGTGAAATCATGTCCACGAATACCCCATTTGAATAGTTAAGAATGAGTATTTCAAGGAATTATGTCGAAAGTATTTAGCCACATTTTAAACATGTGAGTTGGGATATTATGAAATAGGAGATCATGAATTATTTAAATTGAGGAGAAGGAAAAAATTGAGAGTATTGTTGAAAGGGCTAAATTCGGAGCTATGTATTAATAGATTTATTGAACATCAAATTAGGAAAAATGGTAATGAATGTCACATTAACTTTATTGCCCATAATGAAGGACTTTAAAGTGACCACGAAGCAAGAGTCTTTACTTAAATATATGTTCATTATTAAAAAATGGTAAATTATATGTCTGACTATTTTTATATTTTTCATGTGTTTTTTGGTATGTCTAGTGCCACACACAAATAAGGTGCTTGTAATTGTTTGTTAATTCGTTGATTGTTATGGGGACTAGATTAGAAAATTATCTACAATTATTGTAGATATTTTTCTATTGAATGATGCCATGATTACAACTATTGACAATGAAGTATAAAGAGATGATGTTAATTTTTTGAGGAAAGTACTTCATATGCATTGTTTGTGCACATAATTTTGAATTAATTGTAAAGGTGGGTGTGTGGTTGTGATAAAAAGCATGATGAGAAGATCTGTTGATAGTGTTACATTTTGGTCAGCGACACTATCAAATGTTGAGATGTTGAGAGGCATGTAAGCAGTTGGATATTCATATGGTAGAAAGCTCGGCTTAGAATTAAAACTCTATGGTAACTCTACATATGAATTGTTGGTGACAATTGTTGGAGCAAAGGAAGTTTTTTTATTATAAATTTTATTTTGGATAGGAATTATAAATGTCTTCTGACGATGATGATTAGGAAATAGTGGAAGAATTTGCAAAGAAGTTAGCAATCTTTATGGAGGTAAACCAATATTTTTTCTAGTGCCCAATATCTAACGCAAATTATTATTTGTGAAAAGGTTTTTGAATTTAAGGAAGCTTTGCATTGATTGGAGGGTTCTTTAGATTGAATATAGTTTGATGGTACGAAAACCGTTTGATAAGTTTGAAAAATATTAGGGTAATGTACATAATATTACGGCTGTTTGTATTCTTTTAGATTTACATTTTAAGTTGAGCTGTAATAGACTTTATGTTTCATTCTATATTTATGGAGCAAATGCATTTTTAGATGATTCAAAAATGTTTAGAAATATTGTTATGACCTAGTTTAGGAATATCAATAAAGAGGTAATTCTTGGCCTTTCTAAAAAGTTTAATTGTCAGCAAATGTTCTTCTGGATAGGAATAAAAAATCCGACATGACTATCTTTAGGGCAAGAATTGAAGTTTCAAATTTGGCGATGAGGACCATTTTTTTGAGCAAATCGACCCTGGAATTATTCGTTTACTAACCTCTTTTTTCTTATTCACTGTATTTTATATTCAACAGATAAATACTTATCATGCTTTACTGGGAATGGACACAACTCACTAAACTCAGCTTTGGGGGTTATCCATAGACCGACTGAACTGGAGTGAGCTGGGTCGATGGATCCTATAGAAGACCAGCTATTGAAGAGCATTTCTTTTTATGGTCTTTTTTCATTTTTATGAATATTTTTGGTTGTATTTGGTTTTTGGGATACTTTTTATTTCCTTGTATTTTCATTTAGGGTTAGTCACTTTAAAAAGTGGCAAACTTGTTATTTTGAGACTTTTTAACCCTTGGAGGTAGCTAGTATAAATACTTGCTTAAGAGAGTGATTTGAGGAGGCTTATTTTGCAGAACAAACACTTCACATTTCGTAGAGAGGCTTAGGGTTTTTTAATTCCAAATTCTCTTATCAATTTCATATCAAGAAGTTGAAATTGTGGCGAGTGCAATCTTGAAATTGTGAGTTATATCAATTTCATTTTGTTGTGATTTCTTTGCTGTTCTCTAGTGTGTATATCTAGGTTGAATTGAGATATTTCTTGGTCAGATATCCTTGTTTTATTCACGAGTTCTTCTGATTATTTGAAGGAATTATCATATTGATCCAATTCATCTTTAAGATTTCTTTGATAACGTGATTTTCACCATTGGAAAGGGTATTGTTTTGTTACGTTTTTTTTGTCAATCTGAGCTTCATTTTATCGTGGATTAATGAATTAGAGTGTTGATAGAAGGCATTTTCATTGAAGTATTCTGTTATATCATTGGTTGTTTGGATTTCATCCTTTCATCATTAGGGTTCATTTGAAAGTGCATTTTTTGATCGATTTTTGCTAGACTTGAGATAGTTTTTATGAGTCCTTTGGATGTGCTTTTAGTGTGTTTAGGCACATCATCTTCTATGGATGCTTTTGTGATGCTCGTATTTCTCCTTTAAAATTTATTAAGAAAAATCAAGGCGGTACAATACTTGAGCACTATTAATGCTGATAGCTAGGTAACTCAAAGTTAGATCATATTTAAAAGATTTGTGTGACCTATGGGTGACAATATTTGATATTCTTAGTTGGTGAAAACGTAATTGGAATTAATTTTTATATTTCCAGGATCTAGTTAAAGATTTGTTGTTATTCTATGTCTACAATTTTGCTTTTGAATTTAAATTTAGTACTGTGGGACGAGTAATTAAGCTCTATAGAAGTAGACTAAATCTTATTACAATAGGAGAATTGATGTTATAATCAAAGTTGGTTATCAAATGAGATGACAGGTAAAAATTTTTGATTATAACAATAATAAATTCTTTTTTTACATGAAAAACTATTATTATCTAATCTTTAATGTGTTTATGGGTTTCTTCCCCCTATCCCACCCACATTCTTTTGACAGGTTTCAAGATAGATGATGATGATGATGGGATGTGGAAAAAAACTATGAGAGTTTATAACGATGGGAGAGTGAGTTAGGGTTTCTGGGGGGAGGTTCGAGAGAGAGTTCGAGAGAGGAGTATGTCAGATCGGGAAGGAGAGTAAGTAAATGACCTATTGGAGGGGGAGAGTGGTGTCATTGTGTGACCGGGTTGCAGGGTTGTGGTGGAAGTGCGAGTGTGTGGAAACTGTTTACTTTAGTGAGGGATTGCATGGTATGTGAGCTGTGGGTTGCTGGTGGTATGGTGGGGGGGGCCCCCCCCCTAAGTGGGGATGTGCTGTGCCATGGTGCAGTGTGGGCTCTTTTGGAACGGGACGAGCAATGGATGAATGATGGATATGGGCTGATGACAAAGGCTGGTTGACATAGGCTAGTTGACGACCAATTTTGGAGCCGTAATTATTAAACCCATCCCTGAGAAATAATTTCCAGAATTTGCTAACCCTCACATGGGTTGTTAGATTATGTAACCACCAAATCTTATAAGCTACTATCTATAAAAAGAGGAAAGCAGATATAATGAAAAATTCCAAATTATTGAGTTTGATTACATAAACTATTTTGCATCCATTTGCTTGTTGTTTAATCCTGTTACAATTGGTATCAGAGCAGGTTGTGCCGTAAAGACTCGTGAATCCAGACGCTGTGATGCTGTGTGTTAATGCTGTGGGCGTCACATAGAAGAAGCCCTTAAAACCCATCTACGATACAACTCAAGAGATTGATAAGAGCTTAATGGACCAGCGATACTGACCATTTGCCGGCTTGAAGACAAGTAAATCTGACCAGTTGAGCATCTGGGCTCACGGCAAAGGATCCTAGTAAGTTGCTAAAACTGATGATAGACATGGTTAGCATAGCAGTGCAGTGCAGTAATGTAGAAGAACCTGATATAGAGCCTTTTATACTCAATCTTTGATAGATATAAATTGTGTTAAATTATTATTGATTTTATTGAGATCATAAGGAAATTGGTACTTTAATTTCTATCATCGTGATAATTGGTTAAATGGAGTCATGATGCAATTTCAAGTATTTTAGAGAAGTCATCTCAACTTGGATCAAGACAAGAAAATTACACCACCGGAGGAAAGCACAGTTTGAGCACGGCCAATGTTCAAACCGTGTTACACACTGGACTAGATGCGCATCATCCAACTCCATGATAACATCTGGACTGTGAACAGTGAGAACGACAAAGAGAGACACGGCTTAAGGCACGGCCGTGGTGGAACGTGGGGCGGAAAACCGTGGTTGAAGTTCGTGGTGGAAGCCAGAGGACCAAGGAGAAGAAGTGTGGAACATCAACCCAGATGATGCACGACTTAAAATCTAGCGTGGGTGTAAACGTGGTACACACTGAACACGGATTGAAGACTTGAAGAATATGCACCAGATGAAGGCACGGCTGAAATCTGGCGTGGTCTAACGTGGTTCACCTGGGAGCGCGGATGAAGGACTGAAAGTATATGCACTAGAGGATGGATGGCTTAATCCACTGCCGTGTGTTTGAGCGCGGCCAGGCGACGAATCTTCACTTCTGATATCTTACTTGGAAAGGAAAGATATTTTCGTAATTTGCTAGCATAAAGATCACTGCTACCCCTAACAATATAAATAGAACCCACCTAGAGGGTTAGGAAACTTTTGAATCTTTGGATCTTGATGAACCTTAGATCATCTTGGAGGTCAGCAGCAAGCAACCGGGTTCATTATGTTTTTACTTTTTATTTACGTTTTTTTTGATGAACATGTGTAGCTAAGCACGTTTCTAGCAAAAGGGTCTTAGATGTTTAATTCTCCACCGAAATTGTGAGTCTTATTGATTGTAATTTATTCTATTCTCGCTTTCGCGGTACTCATATATCTTTGAATCGTTTTGTCTTTATTATTTTGTTGATGGTAGATTAGAGCTCTTCTACTCAATTAGCAAGTTAATATATTGTCAACTAGCACATCAAATCGTAATTGTTTGATTGTTCTAGTCTTAGTGACAGCAATAACATGTTTGGTATAAATGAGATGAGCGAATTCATGTTATGGAGGTGTTGTGATCATGTTTAATTAGGTTCTCTTATAATCTACTGGCATGATTTGGTGGTCTCTCTAGTCTTAATGCTATTGATGATTAAATCCCTAAGCGCTTGTCTAAGGGTTGTTTAATCAATAAGAGAAATAATTCAAAGCGCTTGTTCGAGGTTATGAGAAAGTAAGAGAGATAGTGTTGTTGAGCTTGTAAATAACCTTAACCAATTTAATCTAGAATAAGAATAGAGAACATTTGCACATCGATGATCTATTACTAGAATAACCATCTTGATTCCTTTAGGCTAGGCTTTTACCAATATCTGATTTCTTAACTTGTTTTACTTTATTTGATTCACAAACAAAACCCCCATTTTCCTTTTCCTTATTGTTCTCCTTTGATAGAAATATCTTTCCACATCACTGTGGGATTCGACCCTACTCACCAATATATGCAAATCATATAACTGTCTAGGAGTAGGTTTATTTTTGTTGGACTAGTCACCCTTCAGAACCATCGGCAACACGTGCTCCTTAGGTGGATGTTTTCCATCCTTTGATGGCAATGATATTAAGGGTATTGTTATTAAGGCACAAAAATACTTCAAAATTGATTCACCCATGAGGATTGGAAGCTTAGAGTGCTGCCATGTATTTAGAGGGAAAGGATTTGAAGTGGTTCACTTTTACATTCAGACCTTAGAGAATCACCCCCTTATATTACTTGGAATGAGTTGGTTACGGCATTACAAGTGAGATTTGGGAAGAAGGCGTATGAAGATCCTAGGCAGGAACTTAAGGAATTACACCAAGATGGAGCTCTACAAGAATACCCTGAAGATTTGGCACTTAGTGACTCAGGTTTAAGCTCCCTAAGGACCTACATTGATAAAGCTACTTCGTGAGTGGGACTGCACCCTTCCATATAATATCCTATACGCATGTTTAACCCCAAACATACAGAGTATAACTTACTCCTTAAACCAAATTGCAAGAAAGCAAACCTTCCTTTCCCCTTTTACTAGGACAATACCTCAAAAAACCCCTCCTTAAATACAACACCTAATTCACCTCTTCTTACACCCCATTTCCATCCTACCGGACCCCAACCTACACCAGGAACCCACCAATACTATTGCCAACCATAGAAACCCTCAAACACACACAACACCCTTAAACCATCAAACCCCACCAACCACAAACCGAACTACAAAGACATACCCGTGATGAACTAGAAGAAAAAGAGAAGGGAAAAAAGCAATGTTTTTTGTGTGATGAACCTTTTGGTCCAGGGGCCATAGATGCAAGAAAAGACTGAACATGTTTGTTAGTCGAGGCTTGAGGAGGGAAGGAAGATGCAGAGGAGGAAGACATTCCATCGAAGAAGTGGAAGCTGAATTCGCTAAGCTCACCCTTAAATATCTTGAACCAGAATCAAGGACAACAACTCGAAGCAATGATGAGGTGAGTGGATTTACAAGAAAAGGATGTTTGAGATACTTGTTGACACAGGCAGCTCTACTATATTTTCATCATGACGTCTGGCCAATGGGCTATGCTTGGTTGCTTATTTTTTTTGTGTACCTTCCCACAAGGTAAACATTGGTGATGGTACCGGCTTATCTAGCACAAGCAGATTCCCGGGTTTACTTGGAAATGCAGGGACATGAATTTCAAAGCAGAGGTGTACTTGCTATCCTTATCCGGTGTGGACATGATTCTAGGGAGTTACCCATGGAGAGGTATTAGGCACCATCCTCTAAGAAATTTCCAAACACTAACCATGGTTTTAATGGGAATGGCCGTGAGTGCGAGTATGACAGGATAAGGTGCGGCTTTAGGTTTGTGAGAGGTAAATGAGCTATCAAGTATTTGAAGGAAATGGAGCGTACAATTACAAGTTGGATTTCCAAGATCTGAATGAGAGTATGGTTGGAAGAAACACAGAGTTGCACCAGAGCTATTGGATTTACTAGAGGAGTCATGAACTTTTTTGAAGAAGCCAATGAGTTACCCACATAGGAAATTTTGATCATATTAATTCCCTTACAGGAAGACTCCAGGGTTGTCATGATTCGACCTTATAGGCATTCTTCCTGCAGAAGAAGACTGTCCTAGAAGATATGGTGAAGGAATTTGCTCTTGAGTGGGATAATCATACACAAACCCATAGTACTTTTTCCTCGGCCGGTTGGTATTGGTAAAAATGATTGGACATCACTTTGGCAAATGTGTTGTAGACTACCGTAAATTGAATAATTAGACTGTTAAGGATAGGTTCCCATTTCCTATCATAGAAAGTTCTATTCGTATGAACTAAGTGGGGTGTTATTCATCAAGTTGGATTTGAGGGCTGGGTAATTACCGAATCAGGTCCTTGCACCCCGAGATGTGTACAAGACCGCATGTAGACACTTGAGAGACATTATGAATTCTTGGTTATGCCTTTTGGCTTAACCAACGCTCTTTCCACATTCAAGGTCTTATGGGAATTAGGTTTTTAAAGACTATTTAGGAGGGTTTGTCCTATGTTTTTTTGATGATATACTAATTCTACAGCAATGAGCTTAGAGGAACATGGGAAACACTTGGAAGGCAGTATTCCAGGTTTGAAAGGGAGCAACTTTACTTGTAAAGATCCAAATGCACTATAAGGTACTAAGTAGAATATTTGGGAACTTATCACTTGGGAAGGAGTAACAACAAATCAAGGAAGATTGAGTCCAATGTCAACTAGACTGTTCCAAAAAGTTTTTGGCAGTTGAGAGGCTTCTTGGGACTATAGCTATTATAGGCGATTCTTAAAGGATATAGTTTATCACCGGGCCTCTCACATTATTGCTAAAGAAAGAAATTTTAAGTGGAAGGATGATTGCCAAATTTTTTTGACAGAAGTAACCCTAGGTGCTTTGTCAAGTTTCCCAGTCTTAAGACTCCCAGATATAGTAAAGAATTCGTGGAGAAAGGATGCTAGTGGAGAAAGAGTGGGGTTGTTCTGAAGTAGGCATAACCCCATAGACTATCTTAGTAAAACATTTAACAGTATGGCAGCAGGAATGTAGTGTCCATGAGATGGACTCTTAGCCTTGGTTTATGCAGTTGAGAAGTGGAGACACTACTTAATGGGGAGGCACTTTTTATTCAAGATTGATCACCAAAGTTTTGAAGCACCTACTGGAGCAAAGGTTGGTCACTTCCAGCTAACACAAATGGCTAACTAAGCTGTTTTGGGCATGGATTATGAAATAAGTGTATAAAGTGGATGAACTAATCAGGGGGTGACACCTTTGTCCAGAATGGGGGCATTGGAGTTTAAAGGCGATAGCAGGTCACTGCTACCACCCAGACTGTTGGAGGAACTAAGGCACAGTTAGTCTCTCCCTAGGGAACACACCCTAAGATCACTTAGGAGGGGAGAAGAGTGCGGCATTTCACCTTGGATCAAGGTTGTTGAGGAGGAAGCGTATGAGTGTAGGGGGGCCATCAGTGGAGCTTAGAGGGAACTACTAAGATGTACACGTTGGGTGCAGTAGGGGACATCAGAGGGCTCATTACTAACCTATAAGAAGATAATTTCTATCTTCTATTGGCCCAAGTTTGAGCGTGATGTAAGGAAATATGTAAGGAGTGTGAAGTCTGCCAAAGACACAAGTTTGATCACGTAGGCCCTTTTTAAAAACCACCAGGACTGTTACAATTGTGCCAATACAAGCACTGGTTGGGCGGAGGTAACCATGGACTTCATTGAAGGGACTTGCCTTAAGTATAATGGGAAAGAAGTGATCATGGTAACAGTTGGACAGCCTGAGTAAGTCATGCCCACTTCATGTCCTTCCACATCCTTATCGCTCTACAAGTGGTAAGGTTAGTACTTGGATATGTGTACAAGTTGCATGGAATGCTGAATGCATCACCAGTGTCAGGGATCTTGTGTTTGTTAGCCAATTTTGAAGGAAGTCTTTAGAGTACAAGGAGTTGAACTAAATTTATTCTATGGATATCATCCTCAAACGGCATGGCCATGAAAGAAAGGGTCAATAGGTGCTTGGAAACCTACTTGAGATGGCATGACAAGCGAACAACCCTAAGAAATGGGGTGACAGTACCTATCTCTAGCATGAGTTCTGGTACAACACTAATACCATGTTAGTGTTAAGAAGTCCCTCTTAGAGATCTTATACGGTATACCTCCACTACTCCTCCCTTACATCCTATGGATTCTATGAAATGCCACGGTTGATAGTATGTTAACAGGCAGGGAAGATACCATACGCAGACCTGAGGTTCCAATTAAAAAGGTTAGAACCGGAAGAAGCAACAGGCTGACGCATAAAGAGGTTCGACATGGAGTTTAACTTATGGGGATTGGGTATTATTGAAGTTACAACCCTATATACAGATACAGTGCGAAAAGTAAGTACACTAGAAGCTATCACCTATGCTATTACAGACCATGTAAAGTAATAGACCGGGTTGGGAAGGTGGCTTACCGTTTTTTAGATCTACCGAGTACGAGTGAGGCGAATATCCATCCCACCTTCATATCTCCCAGATCAAGCTCTACATGGTTAGAGAAGGATACTTGCATCGCTACCTGTTACAAAGGAAGCAGAGAGTTAGAGGCCCCTTTAGATTTTGGAAAAGGAAAGGTGATTCAAAAGGGGAAAATCACGACGGACACCATGGGATACTTTACTGTGGAATGTTCGACCTCTCACGGATGCACCGTGGGATTCTAATAGATCTAAGGCTTAGATTTCCTCATGCACCTTTGTGGACAGGAAATTTCAGACGATGGGATTGTAACGGGGAGTGTGGTTAGGGTTTTAGGGGGAAGGTTCGTGAGAGAGTTCGAGAGAGGGACTATGTCAGATGGAAGAAAGAGTAAGTAAATTGACCTGTTGGAGGGGGGGGGTTGTGGTGAGTAATCGTGATGGTGTTGCAGGGCTATGGTGGAAGTGCGAGTGTGTGGCAAACTGTCTTGCTTTCAGTTGAGGGGAATGCATGCGACGTATGTGTGGGCGTGTTGGTAGTAGGGTTGGGGATGTGACGTGCTGGTGGTGTGGGCTCTTTGGCAGGTCGGGCAATGGATGATGATGGATATGAGCTGATGGACAGGGCCGGTGGACACGCGGATGGTTGATGCCAATTATAGAAGCCCATAATAATTAAGCCAATCCCTTATAATAATTTCGAGAGAATTTGCTAAACCTCACATGGGTTGTTTAGAATATGTAACACCAGATCATATATGATACTATTCTATAAAAAAGAGAAAGCAGATTTGAATGAAAAATTACAATTTAATGGGTATTGATTACAACAAACTAATTTGCATGCGAATTGTTGTGTTAAGCCATGTATAAGAGTTAAGTAAGAATTACAAAAAATATAGGATTAATGCATTTGTTATATGTTTTAAAATGTTTCTATTTCTGTTACGACTTGTTAACTACATTTTTATTTTTTTGAGTTATTCATTTAAGTGTAAATGGTTGATTGGTAATTTGTATCTTATTATAATGAAAATGTTTTAATTAGCATATTTATTTACCATCATGTAGACTTTGGAACAATATTAAAATAAATATGATTAGATTATAGTTGAAAGTACAATTTTATTTCATTTTTTAGAACATAGCTATATTTTACATAAATAGTTTATAATTAAAATTAGTAATGATTTTAAAACTTAATAATATAAATATATATTTTTTTAACTTAACAAGTTGTAGGATGGATTTTGGGTTGCTTATTTAGAACTTAAAAGGTTTGAGGATGAGTAGCGGGTACTGTATTAAGACCCTATAGGGTTTAGGAATCCTCAAATGATAAGGGACGATAAAGGGATTCCTGCACTCGAACTAAACTCATACCGCTTACATACTTGCTTGTTAGCTGTTTTAAGGGGTAGACATTATTATCATTTTTATTATATTTTTTTTAATTAAATATATATATTATTTTCATTGAGTTAATTTTATAAAGTAATAGAGTTGAGACATTTGTTAAAAATAGCTAAATGTTTTTATCGATGTTGATGAAAAGTCCACTTTTGAAAATGTTGGAACACATTAAATGGACTTGAAAAAATATAGATAAAAAGAAAATTTTAAAAACTGATATAGAAAATTAACTAAAATGTTGGGAATAATATAAATTTCAAAGAAAATTTATATGAACCTTTTCTAGATTAAAATTGATAATTGGTGAGAAAGAATGTTAAGAACTGTCTATTCTAAAAAAGGATAGTGTCACGCCCGAAGGGGGTAGAATTTTCTCTAAAAATATCATAGCTGGTGCACCCGTTACATGATAATATCTTACGTGCGAGAGATCGTAAGTCTTTAAGTAATAATTAATTTATGACTAATCATAGCCACAGCACAAATAATAAGTTACATGATAAAATATAACTATGGATTTCGTTAATCCCTTGGTTAACCATGATCGTAGAAAATCGGTATCCCCTACCAAGAGTAAAATGGAATAAATCCTAAGTTTCACAAATTTCAATTTTATTTACATATGCCGGTCCTAACATTTCATCTAAATAATTCTATCCACATTAATTCTACCTTTAGTTCTTATCTTCGAAAACTCTCGACACTTCCATCTTATCCTATCCTAAGCTTTCGTAATCTCTACTACATAAAGGGTCTATGTGGGCTGATGTTCGATACGATAATGACATGGGAGGGTTTACTTTCAATGTTACACTCGCACAAGAAATTTCAAATCAAGTTATCCAAATCTTTGATATACATGAACAAACCTTATGAAGGCAGAACATTCTTACACGTAGTCTTTAGGGTAAACGATTGTGAATTTAGGGTTTACGCACTCCTTGACTTTGGGTTAGGGAAATTCCAAGCCACTATTAGTGCCCGGGTCTTACACACAATTTAATTACTCTTATTGTTTTTATTATATTTGTGTCTTAGCTTAATGATCTAGGCATAGTGCCTCATTACACTAAGCCTTTACCCATTTAAGAGTCAGTGTCAGACTCAGATCCTCATCAAGGCGCAAATAATCCTTAATAACTTAGTTCACACTTGGTGGAACAACAATTCTTTTATCACTTCCGGCGTGTATTGTAGTAAGTATGGCATTCAATTCATGCGATGGTATAGTGAATTGCATGTCAAGTTTTAATTGAGGTCCAATTCTTTAATATTATATTTGAGGTGACCAAAACAATTTTAATAGTCGCATCTAATTCCCATTCAAGGCATTAAAGTAAGCGACCAAGCATTTAATGTATAACCCTCAAGAAAATTCAATAGGACCTAGTGAAGTCCCATAAACCTTCACTACATCTCATTTTCACATTACCACAACACGAAACGATTATGCATTAACATCATAGAATAACAGGAAACTGCGACTAAGTGGAGTGGACACAATCCGCTATACATAAGATTTTAGTTACTTGACACCTCTGTGCCATTGACTTAAACGTCAAAAATAACCCTTTGGGATTGAACTAAGTTCTAATTTCTCGACTCCTCTGTACCTCTCACTTAATGTCGAATCAATCACTAAGTTGATTTTCGATTATTATTCTTTAGGCACTCTATGTCCTCATACATCTATGTGCCCAGTTACTACACATTAAAGGGTTAACAAGTAGCACATATATATCCCTATCAACGTCCTAATACTTTGTATATATATATATATATATATATTTATATATATATATATTATTATATATATACATATATATAGTTTATAACATAGCTTTAACTAAGGGACAATTTACTAGACACCTTCCCTCACTAACTTAAGAGGTAAGAAATATAATATGTTAAGTTGCAAAATTAAAAACAGTAGCACTTATGATTTGTATAGTTAGGTGCAGAGTGTATTCTATAGATATAATTGGAAAATAAATTTTGCTTATGAATGTATACATATTAGAGTGGATTCTTTGGATTTGTGTACCATAGGGATATTTATATAATTTATTCCAGCTCTATGCATACTTACTCAATAGATATAGAGGGAATAGTTAGGTTTATATATTTGGTTTAGTGTGAAGAAAACAATTTTGGGTCGTGGTATTAGGCTATAGTAATAGACTAGTAAGATGGTGCGAAGTGCTATTGTTAAGGATAGAGATATTAAATACTCAATCCGTTGACCTCTACACATTAAACATATCATTTTTAATTATATAATTACCAATTTCTTTAATTCTTCCTAAACTCATCTAACCCAACTATATTCTTAATAAATAATAATAATATAATAATAATAATAATTATAATTCATCCTCAATTGCAACTATAAATAAGCAAATGAATTCCACATACATGCATATTAACACAACACAAATATTGTAGCATATCATTAGTTTCCAATCCCTGTTTAGGGTCGTCATAGTTTAGTCAGAGGTTGAGCGATTTCTAGCGGGTAACCTCTTTACTTTCCTCTTGAGTCAGTGTCCTTCTGCAATACTTCTCAACAACATAGAAAAAGCAACATCTTAACTTGACTTTGGTAGTTTCTACACCTGATTTGTCGTACTTACTCTGCTTGTGTTGGTAGCAGGCGTGAAGATCTCCTCCTTAAGAACTTTAGGTAATCAAGATTCGAAAGTTGACACTTCTTCAACGTGATTTGGTACAAGGTTTCAAAAGGAATGGACCTTCTAGAATCATTGCTTCCTAATACCTCATGTTTGCTTGATCGACTGTTTAATTTCCTTTACATAGAAGTAAAGCATTGGAACGTCTTTAACCTGCCAAAATTTGAAATTTCTTCTTCCATAATAGGTAAGATACCTTGGAAAGGATAATTTAAAGTTCTTGCATTATGGTATTTAGCCAAGATGATCTTCCTTAACATACTTTTGGGGGGGAAAGCACTAATAAATATTCCTTTCGAAATCATTTCATTTCAAATATGTCCCAACGCCATCATCTTGGCGTTGCTTAAATCATTTTTTCACCGTCTACACCAACATAAAAACACCTTTGTTCCCCATTTATTTTCACACACAGACACACGCAACTCCTTCATGCAATTCCCTCTTCCCCCTTGGTTTCACATTTCCATTCTTTCTTTCTCCTTTGTGTCATCTCCACCTATAGGTTTTCTGTCATTTACTGTTTTTATTCCTCACTCACGCTTCAATCACCATACATAAACCAGCCTATATTTATACGCATACAAGGCCCACCTCAATCATTAATAACGTCATATGCAACATGTACCACATAGTGTTACCTTACAAGCATACACATGATCAATACTCTCTTATCTTTATTTTCTGACTTTTTCCTCTTTTCCTCACCCTTCTTCTGTTTAAAATATCTCTCTTCCTTCTAATCTATCCTCTTCCATTTTTCCTTTTCTACTTATAAATTCTTACTTGCTGAACCTCACTTACACATCTTTCACCACACCACGAACTTACACCAGAATTCCCACTCACCGAACACACACCAACACATCCTATCCATAAATATACACTCGTACCACACCTACACATACATACACACAATCATTACTTATGCACCTAATCACATGTAATACATGGTGCATTGTAATCCTCTGTTCTCATTAAGTCAATGTACACACACATACCACCACTAGCGGCATACATACACACCATTACTCAATATTGCCTCACACCACCGGACATGCACATACATATATACTCTGATATTCCTCACACCTCGACATGCACATTACGCACATACTTGCAACACCACACATACCTTCATACACATTACACACATACACGCATCACTACACACACCTTGTCCATACCCACACATACGTATCTGTATACACCACACACCATTCATACAATACACACATAAACCGCACACACCATTCACCTTCCATACACATTACAACATAATACCTAACACCACAACACCATCTCATACACATAACACGTATTCTGCTCCTTCTCCCCTTCCCCCCTACTTCTTCTAGGACCATTGTTGTTCCATTATGGTGGCTTTGCTGTTGTTGTTGTATTCCTCCCTCGCAAACACATGCACCTACATGGTACCATAGGGTAGTTTGCTCCTCCACCTCACACACATGCAAAATACTCACTTCTTCTCCGCTTTGCTTACTATAAACAGTAGTTATGCTATTGGTGTTGTGTAGCTGTGTGGTTCTGTCGTCGTTACAGTTGATGTTGCTGCCATTGTGTGTTTTGGTTGTCGCCTTTGCTGCGGTTGTTTTTGCCTTTATTGGTGTCTTCTCCCTACGCACACATGTAGCCCGCACTCTCGCGAAGAAACCAACGGGACTTCACCCTCCGATTGACCATTTCAGTTGATGGAAATCTTTTAATGTCCTCTCACTATACATATGTCTTGGTCAGAACAAGAGTAGACTAACTTCTTCACATTCGTTCATTGATGGTGATCCTAAAGGCTTCAATCAGCCTCTCTAAGGACTCCAAACTTTGATCCCTAAGTGGCTTTACAACATACCACTCCTAACTTTCCCAACCTCACTTGCTTGGTTTATCTCATAATTTCTCATTTCCTACCGATCAAACTTTCCAACCTTTGTCTTTTATGATAGCAAATGGAATAGGATCCCAAATGGCATGGAGTTTTAAACGAGTTGGAGAGTAGAATTGGAGGTGGAAGTGGAAGTGAAAGTGAACGTGCGAAGAGGGAAGGGCAGAAGGGGAGACGTGATTTGGGAGGGAGAAGAGAGAAGAATAAAGAAAATTAAAAGGAAGAAAGAAGAGGTAGGGGGCGGGGACAGTGAGGATGGGATGACGACGTGACAGATATCGCCCTCCTCCTGCTGCCTGCTGCTACTACCGACGGGGAGAAGGCTGGGTAGAGATACACCGGATTTGAAAGCTGCTTCTTTCGTTCTTTCTTTTTTTAAACATTAAGTATTGTATATATGTATATTTTATATTATTTTATATTTTTTATAATTGTCTCTATTTAATATGCCTGATGGTGTTAAAAATATCTTTAAGTCTTTATATTTTAGATTTTATTATGAAAGTTTACATCTAGCTAATTTGGGTATTACAGGCTCAATTCTTCACTCGAAATTTTATTTGAATTTCTAATCCATAGTTTCATTAATTTAACGTATTTACATCTAATATCGTTTGAAATTTATTGTTTCTGAGATTTATTCTTTTATTAAATTACCCAAACTAAAGTTAGAGACTTACAATTATTTTTATTTATTTGTTTATCTTCTATATTCGGATTGTTTCAATTACTTCGGCTTCTAAATTTATTCAGTAATATATTTCATACATTCAATTTGTCACATTCTTATCTTCTTTTCTTTGCAATGATTGTTCTTTTCCAATTGTTATATTTTTTAAAACTTTATTATTACGAAATTATTACAAATAACATTTATGCATCGCGATGTTTGAATTTTTATCGTAAATTTCTCAAAAGTTTTTAATATAGCAAGATTGTTATTCTTTATCTATAAATAAATACATAAAAGTATTTATCATTTTGGCTTATTTTATTTAACTATTCATATAGTCTTTTTGAAATTTTTGGGAACATCACAGACAAACTTTTATCCTTACACATTTTAAATAATGAAATTTAAATAGATATTATTAATTTATTTTAAACTTCTACAAACTCTATTCAATAATTTAATTTAAATAATGAAATTTAAAAATATTATTAATTTATTTTAAATTTATAACAAACTTTTTTCAATAATTTTTCTCATTTTGTCATTCTTTTCTAGTAAATGTCATTTTGCTCCTCCGTTATAATGCACGACATTACCAAAAAAAAACAAAAGAAATGCCGAAATGGTGCATCGTCTTTCTTTTCCTTGTGGAACTGGTTTTAAATCGGTGGTTTTTCAGATTGTCTCTTCCGCAGCTGGGCCATTCAACTCTAAACTAAACAAAATCTGTTCATTTTCTTTGTACTCATGCTGAATTTCCCTAACAATGTTTTGTTAATTAATTTGTTGCCGCCTTATCATCAAACCTCCGTTAGAAAAATCAAAGACCATTTTGGCCCTTCAAGATTACTGTCCACATGGACCAAAAACCATATCTTTTTTTGCAGGGAAAATGTCTTTCGGAATGGTAGCATAATCATATGTTTTGCATGAATAGTCTTTTTGTACACGACAATAATTCACTGCCTTGCGGTTATAACACTTTCCCTTATCATTTTCCTCTCTAATCAAAAACTCAACCAGATGCCAAAAAGGTTTCAGACTGTTTTTCTTTATGGAAAAATTCCCTACAGTTGGAGAGTGCAAACCTTTGTGCGATAATTTTCATCTATCTTCAATACACTCACTTGTTTCATCCGCACTCAATCTGACACTGACCAAACCAAAAGTATTCATCAGCTGTGGCTCAAGAAAGACACAAATTTCACCAACAGGGTTTTGTCAAGGACTCGAGCTCGGGGCTCTTTTTGGTACACTAACGAAGAGCACCACTGGAGGAAATCAGCAACAAAACAGTCACATGTTTCAGTGGAACTTACCAGTTTTTTTTCTTGCGAGATTTTCAGAAAAGAAAATTCATTTATGGCTTTTATATTTGTGATCCAAGGTAATCACTTTCTTCGTCTCATTTCTTGCTTTTTCCTCAATCCACAGAAGATCTTATCTTCAGCCGTTTTTATATGTGTCTGTTTCCTGGGTTGGACCTTCTGCACAGTTTCATGTCCCAAGCGGTACTACTACTCTATAGTTAAGGAGTTCATGTTGACAATCAATCGCTACCAATTTTGGGGTTTACTTCCATTCCTCAAGCTTTCATCTTTTGCATTTGTGAGTTGCTTATTGAAGTTTCCTTGCGCATGATAACTTAATTCTGATTCTGCTCCAAATGTTATTCCATCAGGAAGTAGCCGTGATTATAGTGGCATTCGTAGTAAGTTTTACAGACAAAATACAGATTATAATATGGAGGCTATGAATATTCATACTGTTGAGATAGATTGTGGAGACTTGGGAGCAGGATTATAATATATAATCTTACTGCTAATACTTCAAATAATACGTCAGATTTCCCCTAGATATACTGAAATTATTACTGATCCATAGCACCACCAAATAGTCTATAAGACAGCCAGATGTGATGGACACGAATTCTGGTTACAACTTATTGGGGTTTCATGTTTACTATGAATTTATAGACACATGGTGCGTGTTCATTTCTGCGACTTTCTTAGTGATGCTTTGCTGCAATAATCTTCAACTGTACATTTTTGATGATTTCAGTCAAGAGGTCGATTCGTTTGCTGAAATCGATGGTCGTTAGTCGTGACGTACGGGAACCATTTAAGTTTGACTTTGCAGTTCTTTCGGTATACTTCTTGGTAAATTGATATTGGTTTGTTTCAAGCATGAATCTAATAATACCAGTACACATATCTTATTGGTTCTAGAGATACTGGAGTTCATGGGGGAATGGAATTTGAGATTCAACTTTAGTGGAGATGATGAGGGACTGATTCCCATTCGGGATTGTTATAGCTGGTTCGGTAGTAGGGGTTTTGCACTTGTCGCAATCTTGATTTTGCTGTCATTACTGTTCAAAGTGCGAAAAGCCAAAACGTACCGGAAAAACTTTAGGATCGGTCACCTTTGCCTGCTCTCTCGTTTTTGGTGGAGGCTGTTCCACAGTAAATTGATGATTCCAACAGTCACTGGTCTCCTTGCTCATATACAGATTGGGCTGAAGAGTCTTTACTTGAATTCAGTCAGCAAACAAACATTTTGATGCTAGGTTGATGGTTGGGGGTAGGGGTGTTTTGGGAATGTCTATAGAGGAAAGCTTGAGGATGGCAAAGAGTGGCAGGAAAAGAAGTTAAGCCAGGGGCAGACAAGGATTTTTTTTGGAGTTCTTTACTGAGGCACTATTTTATCAAAAATTAAGCATCGAAATCTGTTTCTCTAGTTAGGGTATTGTATTGAAGAAATGAAATGGATATTGGTGTAATGAATTCATGACAATGGTAGTTTGAGAGATCATCTATTTAAATACGAAGTTCCTCCTCTGTTGGAAGCCAAAGGCTTGAAATTTGCATCGGTGCAGCTAGGGGCCTTAAATTATCCGCAAAAGAGGTAGTTGGTGGTGGAATCATACACAGTGATGTCAGTCAACTAACATCTTGCTTGATGCAATTCGTACGCATAAGTTGCAGACTTTGGTCTGTCAATTCGGACCTCTTGACAAAGATCCAAACCCAGGTAAGCACTGATGTAGGGAATTTGGGTATCTGACTCATGATATATCAAAAAACCAGCAGCTGACAGAAAAGTCTGATGCATTTACATTGGTGTTGTTCTTCTTGAGGTGATATGTGCAAGGCTTGCAATTGATCATAACTACCTTGGAACAAGTAAAATTAGCTGAATGGGCAATGCAATATATTCGTTGAAGCGAACATGAAAAGATTGTTGTCCTATGTTAGCAGGCCAGATCAATACTACTCCTTAAGAAAATTCAGTGAGATTGTTGAAGGATGTTACAGAAGAAGATGAAGATAGGCTAGACCAATGAAGATGGGATCTGCGGACGTAGAACTACTTTAAACCTTCAACAGACTGTTGTCAAAGACAACTAACATGGAAAGCCCATGGTTCCTTCTTAATCATTACTTTTGCTCCGACTTTCTATAATCTTCTTTTTAGCACGTCATTCGGTGGAGTGATTCACATCCCAAAAATAATTGGCAACTCGGTCATGTTAAAGGTGTTGTCTTTTCCAAGTTGAAATTGATGAAGGTAGATTATGATGGGAATCTATCCTACGATCTTGATGTCAGAGAATTTGATTTAGATGATGATACCAATTACTTACATGCATACATTTTTCTTTATCTAATTAAGTTGAATGGAAATCTCAGTAGTTTCAACAGATCATTCTTCACAGGATGCAACATGAAATACTTGGTCAATTTAGGGACATCATCGGATTCAATCTATGGCTTGTAGTGATCAACAATGACTTGATGATTCGGCTCTTTGAAGATGATTTTCTTTTGTACTTGTAATTTATTTTTGGAACAATTTATTTTGTAAGCTTTTGAGATATTTATTTGTTGTGAACTATTGTGGTTTAGGACCCGCTACTCTTTAGTGACATAGTTGTATATTGTTTAGTCTTAGTAACTTAAAATGGAAGTAAGTATAAATACTTGCTTAAGTAAGTGTTTTATTGCGGTTGTAAGTAGAGAGGTAAACAAAATTGTTGCCCATTTTTTGAGAATTAGGGTTCGACTCAAATTTTTTCATAGACTCTTACAATTCTTTAAGATTGTGGCGAGTAGGCAACTTAAGGATCTTGTGAGTCATATCAATTCTTTCTTTTGTTGATATTTCTGCAGGTGTGTCAATATCTAGTTTGATTTGGAATGTGTTTCTTTTTTTCGTGATTTCACGTCATTTTTATGATCTAAATTTATCATGGCTGAAGCCCCACCGAGCAATTAGATTCTAAATTGTATTGTCATTGTGAATTATTTAATTTATGTGGAATTTGCTATTTTTACGTGGAATTTTTGATAAAAGGTTCATGCATTTTAGCATTGTTGATAATTGGATTTCCATTTGTTATTATATTACAGTACATCATCATTTGGTGTTAAGGGTATTGGATTTACCTGAATGATTAAAAAAGGATTTAAGGTTCACACCATTTATGGAGAGTTGTCCGGCATTTGCGTGTATATGCTTTTGTTCAAATTAAGGCATATCATCTTTTTGTCTCAGAGTGGTAGATGTGCTCAATGGATATTGTGGATGAAATTTACGTGTGAAACCTTTGGAGATTGATGGAAAACCAAAGATCAAATGATGTAATTGCATCCCTATTTGTAATTTTCACACAAGTGAAAACATAAGGAATGTGATTCATGTGAAAATCAAATAAAAAAGGAAGCAACAAAACCGTGATTGATTCCATCTTCTCCAATTCCATTCACGCTAACACTAATTTGACATATAGTTCAAGTACTAAAGGAAATCAATCATCTTAACAAGACATTTGTTCATGAATTACACTAACAAATAATTCAAAGAAAGCTTCAAATCCACTCTAGTTAAGAATCACTAGAGAAGAAATGAAAAACATAAAACAGAAATTGATATGACTCACATTTTTTCTTATCGTATCGCTACAATTCCAATTTTGGTTGAAAATTGATAAGAAATTTTGAACTAAGATGAAACCTAATTTCCCAAAATGTGAAGTGCTATGTTTAATTGCAAAAAAAGGCCTCCTCATACCCTATTATAAGCAAGTAGTATATTGCTTCATAGGGTTAAAAAAGGTCAAAATGACAAGTTTGCACTTTTAAGGGAGGCTTGTCTAATGAAAATTACAAGGACTAAAAGTGTTCCAAAAACCATATACAACCAAAAATAGTTTATAAGACCAATTCAAAGTATAAATAATTCATAAATGTCTTCATGAAACCAATGCTTCGGAATGGAAAAACAAATTCGAACGGGTCTTTGATTGTATCTGAAAATGTTCTGTGTCCAATCAACTGTTGTAGGACATATTGGCATCCCATGGAGAATTATTATTGTACCTGTAAGATTATTTCTCAAATATTTATTAGAATAAGACATAAAGTTAAAATATAATCGATTGGTCATATCCAAAAATGGAGTTTTGAAAAATGTTGATGGGGCTCAGAAATTTGCTCATCATCTCCTGGGCTTCTGACAAGATTTGCCCTCAAATCTAGAGGATCAGTTTTGGAATCTGAACCTAAGTCTCTGTTGGTCCTGCTCTTCGGTCTATCAAGGTAATGGAAGGAGTTCTTATCTGTTCTTGAAATCCATAGCCTTTTATATGGAGTCATAGGCGATAGAACTATGCGTTAATTCGCCCATGCTGAAATGTAGGTATTTCTAAACCCATCATGTAACACCCGCTATATACAACCAAGGCCGCCACCCAATAGTAAATGGAATGCTTGCATTGGGATACATCACATAGGATCTCATCATGATATTTCTGCCTGACATTCACAGGAACTTTAACCTAAGGGTACACTCATAATACATCAATTATCTAGCCAAGCAAAAGTTTTAAGGGCTAGGATGTGGGATAGTAGATAGATGTTATTTAGTTTACCAGTGCTGTCAGTTATAACATTCATGAAAACTACACTATCAATGATAATTAACAAAGGTTACCTTTAATTCTGCAAGTGGTGTGAAATATGTTCTCCTTTGATTGTCACTAGTATTAGGATGATATAGTTAGAAAACTCGCATAACACATTAATGGAGGAGGGTAGATATTTTTCTCTTGTAACATCCTCAGGTGCGTCTGTCTGTTCTGGCCATCATAATATTCTACAGTGCCGTTGGTTTAGATTTGAAGGTTTAAATTGATCGTGGTCATCTTCAATATCTCCCTCCAGTGTCCTCCATAATAGTCAGGACCCTTTTTTTGGACACTGTGCTACCATAATGCCAACTAAATCCCATGCATTTTTAAAGCACTTTATTGGTGTGCCTTTCCACTAGTAGATCTGGGACAGTCTTGCCTCAATTTTGGAGCATTACTTTCTTTATCCTTACCCAGTAGGTAAAGTTTCTCTATAATAGTTAGGGTAGTTTTATCCACTGCTCACATACTCTTTTGTTCCCCTGATGAACCGTTTAGCTGATATAGGTCTAGTAATAGCACTAGGCCTACTGCTCGGAGCCCTAAATAAGTTGGACCCCTTTTGTCTCTCTTTTTTTAAGGCCAATTAAATGGGCCTCATCAAGTGTACTTTTGCGTTTCAGTTCAAAACATACGCTATTTCATATTTTAGACCGAGAAAAAACTTTGTATAGTTTGTTCTGGAGGTTCAACAGACTAAACCTAATCTAAGGGTTTAAAACGCCTGCACATAATCATCCACTGTTTTGCCTCCCTACCTAAATTTGTCTACATTGGCATAAAAAATTTCCCTTTTTGTAGTGCTTAGGAATGAACCTTTTTCTCAACCCCCTTTTCATATCCCCCCAAAATCTGAACCCTCAGCCTCTTTTCCCTACCCTGTTGATAATTAGATTTTTCCCAACCATAATGTAGCGTTTTCCCTATAAAAATCGACAGTATTTTAATCGGACCTTGGTACTATCATGATCTCATAACATTCAAAGAGACCCTAACCTTGTCCTCCTAATCTAAATATTCATTAGTTGATCCCTTGCCCATAAGAAGGGATCTACAGTTTCACATATTCTAAGCCCCGAGTGGCCTGAAATTCCCATTTTGAATGGGTTTGCCCCAAAATTGTCATCCCCCTCTTCTTTTTTATGGAAAAATGCTCCTCACCCTCCCTTTTATTCAGTTCCTATTCCCCTTACTTTGTCTTGATGAGGGTTCTGTGGAGCTACCGAGGTGGTGCCCGGTGGTTTACCACTGGTGGTTGTGGTAATGCATTCTGTCAAATTTTAGTTGTCAGAGTAGCAACTATGGTAGTAAAATCCTTTGGCTGTTCTTTCCAAAATTCTTAAAACCCATACCCTTACGACCCTGACCTCCACCCAAACCCGACTATTGGCTTCATCACCAATTCCCCCATTCAAGCTGTCATTCGACAAAAGTTGAGCCCTCGTATGCCCATCCTCAAAGCAATTTGAAGTAAGGAAACACACTTCAAACTACACTTCCTTTTATGCCCCACAATAGCAATACAAAAAGGAAAACAAACAAATCCACTTTAATTCACAAGTATGCTATTACAACCACGTGTAGACTTTTCTCCACAAAAACGTTAAAATTTAAAACGGTGCAACACTTTTATAAATTTACCCCCACATGCAACACTTGCAATCCCCCCTTTTTTAAACACACACACACACAAAAACCCTAAAACTAAATATTTGCTTAACACACTAATGCAATGGGCCCCACACACCTTTGTATACCGGTGCAAATAAATTTCAAACATTACAAAAATAATATTTTCCATTCTTTCAAAATCACGGTGTAACAAATTTTTTTAAGTTCCACAAAAATCCACCTTCATAAGCAACTCCCACGGCAACAACACAAAAATTACACTCCACTTCCCCGGCAACAATAATAAATGGCAACAACAAAAAATAAACTTCCCCTTCCATGGCAAGGATAAAAAGATATACTTCCCCTTTCCACAATTTTTTCGCCCAAAAAACAAATAGGCAACAATTCAAATTTGAATTTAAAAAGCTTCACTAATTGCAAGCCCTTCCCCAATTTGGGAAGTGTAAACACCCCATTTTTGCCCTAGGAAACAAAGATTCTCATCAATAATCAATTTTCAATTTTTTTTAATTTTTCCCCAAATTTTTTCCCCAATTTAGCATAAAAAATAAAAATGTTAAAAAAATAAAAATAAATAGGAAAACCCTAAATTTTTGAAAAATGATTTTGGAAATAGCAATAATGGATGATAAACAATTTTAAAATTTTTAAAATTTAAAAAAAAATACAAAAAAAAAAAAAAATTGCTCGCATATTAAAATTTTGCGATGTTAAATAAAATCGGGAAATTGGGCCAGCTCAGTGGTTCGTGCGTGCCGGGGAACGTGTGGGGGGGGGAGGTCGCAGTTCGAATCTTCCCCCGAGCGCCGATGCAATTTTTTCTTTTTTTTTTCCCTGGAGCTCCCCACGTGGCAGCTGGATTGGCCGAGGGAAGCCGGCGTCGCGCTGATCGTTTTTCTTGCAAGCCCACCCCGGGAAAAAAAAAAAAAATCCGACGAAGTCCACGAAGGCGAAATCGGCCCGTTTTCTTTTTAATCTTCTAATTAAAGTCGAGATAAGGCAAATCCATCAAAAAAACCAAAAGCACAAGAGATTAACATCAAATCCCCGGGATAAAATCAAACTAAAAAGGGAAAAAAAAAAATTCGGATTTATCCAAATCGGCCGATTTGAGCTTATCCGGGGTTTTTTCCCCCGACGCCTATAAATGAGAAGAGCGGGAGGAACCCAAAGCACGAAAAAAAAGTGAGAGAAAGAAGAAAAAGGACGAATCGGAGTACGCCGGAAAAAAACGGGACCGAGATCGCCGCCCGGAGTTCAAACCCCCCGCAAGGAGACTTTTGGGGTAAACCCCCCACCCCCCATGGTTTCAACACCCTCAAGAAGCTAGGATTCACACTTCCCACCCGCCGCAAAAACCACCGGAACGCCGTGAACAGCCAACCCCCCCCCGCCCCGGTGTCCGATTGACCCGACCGCCCTCTGACCAAAAAAGCCCCGCCCCGCGCACCGATCCGGACCCGGGTAAGTGGATTTTTGGATTTTTTTTATTTTTTATTTATTTATTTTTTTGTTTTGTTTATTTATTTATTTATTCTGAATTATTTTTTGTTATTATTTTTTTTTGGTTTAAAATTATTTATTTGCTTTTGTTATATTTTTGATAAATAGAAAAATGTAGAAATTAGGTTTTAATAGGTTTTAATAATGCAAAAGTACTAATAAAAATAGTAATAAAATGTAGAAAAATAATAAAAATATTGGGAAAAGTAATAATAAAGTCTTAGATTTCGAAATAGGATAGAAAGTAAACTTATGATGAAATTTTCAACAAAAACAAAAATTATAAAAATCATGAAAAAACTTATAAAAATTATAAAAATGATGAAAAACTTAAAAAAAATCATAAAATCATAAAAAAAACCCTACAAAGACTTATAAAAATCATAAAAATACAGAAATTTATAAAATCATAAAAATTAATAAAAAAATTCAAAAATTACAAAAAAATAAGTTTTAGCACTTAGAAAAGTCTTTTTTTTTTTTTAATAAAATCAAAATTGATTTTTTCCCTCAAATCATTTTCAAAAATCAAATTCAAAGTTTAGGCTTAGAAATTTTTAGAAAAATCCCAAAGACGTTAAGAACTTAAATCAAAAGAGTTTGCAAAAATTAAAATTCATCAACAAATTCTAAAGGTTTTAAGAAAAAACGAACTACGGCTTGTTTGATTCTGAGTAGCAGGTACGTAGGCACCCATTCGGGTCAACCCCCTAAAATGAAAAAAAAAATCATTTTTTGAAATAAATTCAAAAACATAAAAGTAACAAAGACACAATGAAACACATTTCTAAAGATGAACAATTTTAAGAGATTAGGTGGTAACCGCATATAGGTTTTAATAGGTTGCCTCCGGACCTAGAAACTCTGGTTTTCCCTTTTTTTCTCTTCTCACAAAAACGAGAAGAGGAAAGAACGACGACTAGTAGCCAATTAAGACTAATCCGCTCCCTTTAGTCTTAATTCAAATTTTTCCCAACAACAGTTGGGTAGCGACTCCAAAAATCAAACGAAATTCCTAATTCAAGTCGAGGATCTAGATTAGATGAGCATAGGGTTTAGTTTAGATCGGATTAAAGGGAAAGGGAATCCAAAAAATTAGACTCGACAGGATGGCGACTCCCCTGGGACCCAACCGCAGGGAGCCCCTAATCTTCCAAACTGTTTCTTTAAATAATGTGTTTCAATCATTCCCTTTTATACTAACTTTGCAGGGGTTTTGTTAGATTGTGAATTTTCTTTATTGTGGGGGGTTTTTGCATGCTACATATGTCGATGAGAGATGCGGCGAACCTGGACCGCCTAGAAAACTAAGAGGGGGGCCCTTGGTAGGTTTCGGGCGAAGTGAGTTGATTCATTCGGACCGATTTGGGTACCCCACCCCATCTTTATATGGGCCGGAGACCATTTCTTAAAAATGCGGGGGCCCTAGAGCTCGGGAACCCCTTAGAACCCCCCTCTTGCATTCAGACACATAAGAAAGGTTTACAATTGGATGACATGTAATGGTTTGTTATTTTGTCCTCGGAGTTCAGGGGCTATTTCCCGTAACATTTTCATAAATTCTATTTTTTAAAATGGCTGTTTTCCTTTGTAATAGATGGCTAGCATCAGTTTACCGCTTCCTCCGCAAAGAAATTTATGTACAAACCTTTGGGCCCAAAATCGGTGCTGGCCATTGGTTTACCTTATATAACCCGGGGCAGGCCTTCACCCGCAAAAATCGGCCCCATCCTTTCATTAACCAAATAGAGGCGAATTTACCTATGGTCCGGGCCATGCTCCCGTTATGGGGAAATAGGGCACGCAACCCTTTTTTCATCGGGCCACAGGATACTGCCATTTAAGACCAAAAACCAGAGTCAAGAACTAGAAGCCGTCACAAAGAGAAGTCTGAGCCTCCACAATAGAAAACTAAAAAAGGGTAGGAAGTAGAGCATTATTTGTAATTTTTATTTTTTTCATTAACTCCAAAATTTTCAATATTTAAAAAAAATTTCAGTATTACATTGTCAATCAGTTGCAACCCCCTTTTATCTTTTAGCATTCCCCCATGACACAAAAACATCATTTGTACACTACATAAAAAAAAAAATGTCAAGATATCAAAATAGCCCCAACAACCGAAATTCCCCCAAAACCCCCCTTGCGGAAGGCAAAAGTGACAACACAATAAGCTAAGTACTGACTACGAAGAAACACAAGTAAGGGGTGTTAAAAGCAGAATGAAGGGGGAAGCTGATTGACACCCAATGTGCATCCCCCCTCTCCCAAAAATCTTTCCGAAGGGCAAAAAACCATTCAAAAGCTTCGGATAAGCAAAGAAGACGACAAAAAAAAGGGGAATCAATCTCCCCGGTTTTCCCCAAAATCCAGCCTGAAC
>JBBMOL010001265.1:0-43801 GCA_037954665.1 Laguncularia racemosa | reverse complement strand
TATAAATTAAAACTATCCATATATCATAATTGATTTTAAAAATAAATAGAATAGTGTTCTTTGTTTTTTCTCCCTCCTAATTAGCTAGTTAGATTTCAGTTGATTATTCAATATTTATAACTAGTAATTTATCCATTCATAGTTAAATTGCGATTTGTAGTCATTTTTGGAGATTACCTCATCTTGATTAAAGGTTTACAATTTTTTTTTACTAAATTCTGATTCTTATAATAACCAAAGTTATGAGTGTATAGATTGTACTTTTACATTAAATTTTATATATATAGAAAAGTGAAACCATGTATAATCCCTATCTTCAAAATATAGATGCATATGAAAATAAAATTACGTGCATTTAGCTAAACTTATCTTCGACTCCCATGACTTGAGAAATTCATCAAATTAAATTGGCCAAATCACAAGATATAGTCCTTTTACAATGAGCTAGGTTTAATCCCTAGACCAATTGAATCGTTTTAGTTTGGTAGCTCAGAGGAACTAAACTGTTTTTGAACCAAAACAAATCGAATTGTGCAAAAAAAAAAAAAAAAGAATTGACTTTTGTTGGAAGTCTCGATTCTATCTTCTATATCATGGATTATATTTTGATTAAGTTAAGGTAATTGAATCTGAATTAGTGTAATCTTAAAAATTTTGGTATTTATTTCTCATAATATGTACTCATTTATTAAACAGATAAAAGGTATTATCATTTCTTTATATGAGAATATGATTGAAAAGTAAAAAGATCGTTTTAATTAAATATAAATATATAAAAAATATAAAAAAATGTCTAAAAGAAAATAAATATAATTTTAAATTAGAACTACATGGAACTGTTTTAGAAAAGTTTTACTTGGCTCCCAACACCAATTTAAAACGGTTTAATTTAACTCCATAAATCATTAAAGGATTTCGGATGTGAAAGGAGGCTATAAATCGGATTTAATGGAGCCACGTTTCAGTTTTAACCCATTCGCATATTATTGGGGAAGACGTATCCTTCGGGGAAGTCGCTTGTTGCTTTCGCTGAAAGTGTGAACCCATCGACTCAAGGGAATCATTGAATGCGAGTGTGCAGTCATGCTCACCATGCAGATGCAGATACAAAAATAGGCGAACACGAGGGAAGGGCATGCCATGGTGGTCTAATCTCTAATTATTATTATTATTATTATCTAAACCCTTTACGTTACTCCTATCTTTATTATTGACTTACAAAATGACCCGGTCTTGAAGAGCAGCGGGCTCCACCCCTAAGAAATAAAAAAGAATAATAATAATCATGGTACACATGAATGTTAGAATTAATAAAATCAAAATAATTTAGATTCAAGGTAATAAAGTATAATAAATTAATTAAGACAAAGTTATAAATTTTTATTAAGTAATGCAGTTTTGCTTTTAATGAGGTAGCAAATTGCATGGCAAAAGAATCTCAACGAATATACCCTTAATCCCTTGTTAGAGCCCGAATATTTAACTTCAAACGCAGAGAATCCTAGCTTGTCAAAAATTAAGTTGGTTTATGAAAATAACTAAACATTATTTTATAAGTAAACATAATTCAAAAACTTATCAGGTGTAGACAAAAAACTTTAATCGTAATCAATTTTTCTTCAAACTCCATTTGCAAAGTAGTATGTGTCGTTTAGATTAAATTTGAATCTAAATTTCTAAAATTTATTTAGAGTTTGATTAGTTTCTTCTCCTCAATTAATTTTAATATCACGATGAGAGAAAATTAAAGCCTTATCAATCAAATAGTACGAATATTGCGTTCTACTTGGTTTGTTAACTTGATTAGTTTCTCTTTATAAATTAGAATTAAAATTGTTCACATAATGAAACAAAGCACGTTGAATTCCCCTTTTTCCAGTAAATGCAGTAGTAAATAGTTGGTAGAAAAGGTTAAAGAAGAAGAAAACTATGGTACATATTGATTGAGTATGAACATGTAAACAATTGAAATCAACCCCCTTTATCATTTTGCAATCTTTAGTTGTGGGATGGTAGATATAAAAAGAATAAAATAACAAAAAAACAAAAATGAGAATTAATAGTGACTAACAAAATGGGCCATGCTAGCTTTTTTGGCATTTATTTGATGGTAGCCATATTTGACTTGAAAAATTCTATATAAAAAGGCAGTGCTATCATGCCACAACTCCCCAAGTCCCAACAGAGTGTTTCCTTCTATTCATTCTGCTTGCCTCCGCTATTCCTTCTCTCTTTCACACCACCGATTTTGATCTGTTGAGAAAAATTAACATCATAAGGTGGTGCTAAGGAAAGAAGAAGTGCTCTTCTTCTTAATTTGCAAATCGCATTTCGAATCCACAAGTCTTCTTGCCTCCTCTCATCTCGTCTAGTCTTTTCACCAAAATGACGGTTAGTCAGATGGAATATACTGGAATATTCACTAGTTGATCTTCAATCATGACTTATTTGTACTTTATATTCTCTTACTGTACTCATCATTGCAAGGCTTCACCTTTTTTTTTTTTTACCCAAACCAGTTTCGTATAATTTTTTCGAATTTGTTGATGATGTTGTCTGAATCAATGTTTCTTACAGTTCTAATTATCTTTTCCTGCTCTGTTTTGCTATTACAGAAAGTAGTTCTCAAGTTACAGTTCTACCAGGACAAACACAAGAAAAAGGCCATGAAGATAGCCTCTGGAATTGAAGGTATTATCATTATCACCAATTCAATTCGAAAAATATATTTACTGGGGATGACTATCCAATGTTTAATAATCGGACGTTTATAAAAAGGCTTAACGTAACTGTAACTGAGCAATCCACATGGTGCATCATTCGGTCTGTGGTCTCAAATCTTAACATTCATTTTGCAGGATTGAGTTCGATTTCTATGGACAAGGACATGAAATTAACGGTGATCGGAGACTTCGATCCAGTAAAATTAACCGAAAAATTGAGAAAGCTGTGTAGTACAGATATCGTTTCAGTGGGTCCTGAGAAGGAGGAGAAGAAAAATGAAGACCCTAACAAGGGAGCAAACTTGGGACCAGCATTTGTGTACCATCCAAATCCACCACTTCCGCTATACTGCTATCCACAACATCATCCATTGCAAGCCTACTTTTATGGTACAAGTCAAGAAGAAGATCCTAATGCGTGTGTCATCTGCTGATAACTTTTTAGTTTATAGGAAATTAAAAGATGGTCTAAGAGTTATAGCTGCTTCAAAAAAAAAAAAAAAAAAAAAACCATGTAATGTAGTGTGTGTTGTTCTGGTGAATAAAACCTCAGTGTATGGAGGGAGAACCTCATTTTCCTTTCTTTATTCATTCTTCCTACTTTCTCATATCCTAAACGCATACTACGGAAGTATCATCAACCCTGCCATTTGAGTGGTTAAGTTCTTCATTTGTCCATTCGACTCTGAAGAAGGATAGGTCTTCTTCAAATAATGCACCCAAAATAGGCCTCCGAAAATAACATGGAGAAATCTAAATGTTGTGAATCCAAAGTCATGTTTTATAGTGTAATGCTCTAGAATTTGGGTATTATAATTCATCATGTGTCATTATTAGGTAATGATATACTAAAACTTTTAATTTATCTAAAATTACAAATATTTATATAACTCTATAGTATAAAATATTTATCAATTTCTCAAATGTCATATATATCTTTGATTTATTTAAGAATATATATAATTTAAATTTTTTAAATAATTTAATATCTAATGTAATGTTATTAAAAGTAAACCATAAAAAACTATTTTATTAGATGTCTCGATGTATTAACGTTAAACTCACTTGTAAAGTTCAAGTTTAGGATTACAACAAATAAAATTATTTTATATTTAAAAAAGAAATTCTTTAAACGGGGTGAATTAATACTTAGTACGTGAATACTATACATGCATGCATATGCCAAACAATTTTCAAATTACATACAATTATTGCAAAAGGTATCACAAATAATCAATTTGATTATCTTTTGATTTAGTTCGTCAAATAGCATATGAATACTCATGACTTTACTTATAAACTATCACATCTTAAACTGTTATCAAGTATAGAACTGGTCTCAAGTTCTATATCAGCACAATAACATAGTATATTCAAATAATAAATAGGATTAATTATAAGTATACTTCTTTATATTTGCCTTATGTGTTGTTCCTTTCGTATAGTGCTTTCTTGTGAAATTAATGGTTTCTATAAAAACTTGCATGGGTTGTTAAAAGAAAAAAAAAACGAAATTTAACCAAATGGTCCAAGAAAATTTCTTTTATTTATAACATATAACACAGGTTAAGCCCGACTAGATTTTAATAAAATTGACCTCAAGTTCTACATCAGTAACAATAATATGGTATATCTAGATAATAAATAACATACATATTAACTTGTGACTATCAACAAGAGTGCTGTGTTTATCAAAAAATTAAAACCAAAAGGTATGACAATTTTTTTTTTCCGTAAAAACAAATATTTATAAGCAAACAACAAGATAGCAATTGTAACATACATCATCCATCACTATTTACATGACTGCATATGCTATTTGGTCAATTAACATTCATCCATCCATCGACACAAACCATGACCACTACGAATCTTCGCTAACAAAGACGAAACAAAATTCCTGCAAAAAAATCAATAATGTTGTTAAGGTCTTGTGGTACTGCTTCAATCCTTATCTCCATTTGGCAAGATAGCTTTTCCTTGCAACTTAGAATCACATGACAATATTTAATCATTGGATTAGTAAATTTTGTAGGCAAGCTCTTAGTTTATATTTTAATATGTAACTTATGTGTATTATATTAACATACTATTTAAATTATAATTATTTAGACCGAGTCGAGTTTGAAGCTTTAAAAGTTTGAGGGCATATTTGTTTCATAAACTCAAAAGTAATATGAAAAAGTGATGTTTTATTGACTATTATATGGATAAGTTGAGTATGCATGGAATGGAAGGCGGATAATTAAAAGCAATTTCATTATTTCATCGAATGTATTCATGATGTTCTAAAGATTATTAAGGTTGAAATGGATTAAGGGAGAGAAATCTGTTTTAGATATAAGTTAAACATGCTTCACATTTCTAAATATTCTCTTTTGTTCCCTTCTAAATTAGTAGATATAAGAAGTAAAAAATGCCTAATAGTAGAAGTGCATGCTTCTTTAATAATCATAATGCAAAATGAGTTTGTACATGTCAATGCCTTACTTGTAGTGAGAGGCATTAACATCGATTTTTTCAATGAAATATATTAAATTCGATTCTCTCTCTAAATGGTTGAGGAAAAAAGTATTAGATGTAATAATAAGCTTTTACAAGATAAACTAATATAAGCAAGCATTATTCATATCTTAAATGAGTGCCCTTTAACAAAACGAAACCCTCAAAAGGGCTGAACTGATTGCTTTTGTTCTATAATAGTAGATATAGAGAAAGGACATAAAAGAATTTTGAAAAGTATGAGTGTATATTTTTCATACATTAATTTGATAGTGAGCCATTTGAACATTAGTTAACTTAAATGAAGACCCTAACAAGGGAACAAACTTGGGACCGGCATTTTTGTACCATCCAAATCCACCACTTCTGCTATACTACTATCCACAACATCATCCATTACAAGCCTACTTTTATGGTATAAGTCAAGAAGAAGATCCTAATGCATGTGTCTCCTATTTGATATAGCTGGTGGATCACGAAATCCTTGGTGGCTCGATGCTTGCCCACTTTGCCATCCAGGTCTCCGAGGTCTACGTTAGGGCTACCAGCAGATTTCGGTCTTGGTATTCAAACGTGATTGCTTCTAATGATGGTCGATAGACTATGTCTTGGATGGTATCGAACTGGCAGACCACCGAGTTTGGATGATACCTTATACATCCACTGATACTGATTAGAGGAACGGCCTGAAGGTTTTTGTAGGTTAGGATGACTTTGTTGCAGCAACTCCATTTAGTTGTCCACAAGATGTCGTCGGCACTGAAACTCTTGAGCACTTTCACCTAACTGTGGCTAGTAAGGTCATCGAGCAGCTTTATCTTTTCTATGCATGAGTCCACAAGGTCCACTTGTTGGGCTAAAGATTTCCGGACCAGGTTCAACCCAAAACATTTGAGGTGGCTCATAAACCAAATTAGGATGAGGTTGATGTTTGAGAAGAGGATCCCGTGGCCCTTCCACTTGACAAAGTTCAAGTTTCGAATTCGTTCAACCAGTAGAGCCGGGATATAAGATTTCCCTTCGAAGAATTGGGCCATCAGCTTTGCGACTTGGTAGTGGACATAAAGGTTCTGATGGGGAAGAGTATGGTGGCGAAGGCTGTTCGGATGAAAGCACTTACCCTTCTCAACTTATAGCTCTTGGGGTCCCCGCATAATAGGTCTTTCCTATCCCTATCATCTTCTCGGGCTATGAACCGAGCTTCTAACTCGTCCATCCGTATGCAATATCCGTTACAGTTTGCTAAGGCCTTGTTGATTGCTGTCTTGCAGATACCCAGAAGTCTACTAAAAATACCGGCTGGCCCAACCTCAAAATCTGGCACATACACCTCGCTGGTTAGTGATGGGGCTTGCAGAAGTTGGGTGTATTCTTTTAGAGTGAGAGTGATCTCGTGTGGCCCAATGAAGAATGCTGCAGGCTCTACTTCTCATAGATGGAGGATAGCCCATATCAAAGGTAAGTTCATTTCCATCTTCATTAGTGAAAGGATGGGCCCTATCTTTTGTTGGATGAAGGCCTGCTCTTCGAGGTTGTACAGAGTAAACCAATGGTCCAAAACCAATGGTCTAGTACCAACTTTGGATCCAGAGGTTTGCAAACTCGGATCTCATTGCGGAGGAGGCGGTTGACTGTAGAATTAGCCATCTATTACAATAGAAATCTTTAATTACAAAAACTTTTTACAAATTACAAATAATGTTATTACAGGGAAATGTATCTGAACTCTAGGAACGGAACAAAAGCATTACATCATTAATCAATTGCCAGCCCATGACTTCATGTATGCAGATAGGTGGGTTCTAACAGGTCCCCAAGCTCTATGGCCTCCCGCATTCTCGAAAAAATAGATCCCATGCCATATTGAAGCGTTGGGTGGGGTGGCCTAATCAGTCCCGAACGGTGATTATATCACTTCGCCCTGAAACCTACACAATGACCCCCATTCTTAGGGTCCTAAGACAGCCTAGGTTTGATCGTATCTAATCACACGATTACATGCATGTAGACTCAATGGTAGGAAAAAAAATACATACACCCCTAATTTCATTAAATCCCTGAAAGGTTAGCAACAATATAACAATCAAAAGACACTTTTGAAATGGTGATTTCAGAAGATTCAAGTGGCTAGCCTATTAAGGATCTTCCCTAGTGGAGTCGCCATCTTGTCGAGTCTAATTTTTTTTTTTTTTTAATTTTTATTCTTAATCCGATTTATACTAGACCCTAGGCTCATCTAACATAAATCCTCGACTTGAACTAGGAATTTCATCTTATTTTGGAGTCGCTACCCAACTGGAGTTGGGAAATATTATTGAATTAGGACTAATTGAGCAGATTAATCCTAATTTGGACAACTAGTCAACGAGATTTCCTCTTTTCATTTTTGTGAAAGAGGAAAGGGAAAACTAGAGTTTCTGGACTCGAAGGCTAACCTATTAAAACCTTAAAGTTACCACCTTATTCTCCTGAAATCTAAATCCTATCCTAATGCCTTTTATTGTTATTATTATTTTTTTGTTATTTTTTCTTGTGTTTCTGCTTATTGATTAGAAATAACTTATTTTAATATGGAAAAATGGTTTTTTTTTTTTTTTTTAGAGTTGCCCCATGAGGGTGTCTACGGACCTGCTATTCAGGATTAAACAAGCTGTAATTCGCTTTTTATAAAAAAAGCTTTAGTGGGTTGATTAATTTCAATTATGAAAATACCTTAGATTTACGTTTTTTCTATCATTTTAGTATTTTTTGGAAAAAAAATCTAAGCTTAAACTTTATTATTTTTATTTTTTTGAAAAAAATTAATTTAAGGAAAAAACCAATTTTGGATTTATTTAAAAAAAGGATTTTTTTTTCTAAGTGATAAAAATTATTTTTGTTTCTTTATTATTAACCTACCTTTATTATTATTATTATTATTATTTTATTTTATATATTTTTATTTTTATTATTTTATCTATTCTAAACTAAACATAAAAATAATAAACTAATTTAAATTTTATCATTTTTCCTAATATTATTTTTTTATTTTTTATTTTCTATTTTCGAATTATAAACAAGTAAACAAACAAATAAATAAATAATAATAAAAAAGGAAAATCCGACTTACCTGGGTCCGGGATACGGTGCGCAGGTCGAGTCGAGTTGGGTCAAAGTGGGCAGTGTCGGAGGTTCTCGCCGGTGGCGTTCTAGCGTCCGTTTTTATCGATCAAGGAGCATTTCTAACGTTTTTGAGGACAAGGGACTCGATGGTGGTGGTAGATTTCTCCAAAAGCTCCTCCAAGTGGTGGTTCAAAGAGGTGGTCGGCGGTCGTGGGTCACGTGAACTCCGGCGGCTCTGATCTCTCTTATTTTCTCTCAATTCTCTCTTCCGATTCTTGCTTTGGCTTCCCTACATCGTACTCTATTTATAAGCACCAGAAAATCGAGCTCGATAAGCTTGAATTTCCTCTGATTGGGGCAAATCAGATTTCGGTTGAAAACCCTATCTCCAATTTATGTAAATCCTTTGATTTGTTGCAATTTGATTCCAATTGGATGATGTTTATCCTATTTCAGTTAAAGATTTGGTGGATTTACGCAAAAAATTGCATCAAAACAGCCGGATTCAGATTTTTTCCGTACCAGCGATGATCTCTGTCGAGTCTAATTTTTGAATTCCCATTCCTAATCCGATCTAAGCTAGACCCTATGCTCATCTAATCTAGATCCTCGACTTGAGTTAGGAATTTCGTTTAATTTTTGGAGTCGCCACCCAACTGTTTGTTGGGAAAATTGAATTAAGACTAAAGGAGCGGATTAGTCTTAATTTGGACCACTAGTCGTCGTTCTTTCCTCTTCTCGTTTTTGTGAAAAGAGGAAAAGGGAAAACCAGAGCTTCTAAGTCCGGAGGCTAACCTATTAAAACCTTTACGGTTACCACCTAATCTCCCAAAATTGTTTATCTTTAGAAATGTGTTTCATTTGTGTTTCTGTTACTTTTTATTATGTTTGAGAATTATTTTGAGAAAATGATTTTTCTTTATTTTAGGGGTTGACCCCTGCTATTCAGGATCAAACAAGCCGTAGTTCGCTTTTCTGAAAACCTTTAGATTTGTTGGTGAATTTTAATTTTGAAATTTCTTATGATTTATGTCTTTAACATTTTTTGGAATTTTTCTAAAAATTTCTAAGCCTAAGCTTTGATTTTATTTTGAAAATGATTTTTTTTTGGGAAAACATCAATTTTGGATTTATTTGAAGAAAAAGATTTTTCTAGGTGCTAAAACTTAATTTTTCTTCTATTTTCATAATTTTTAAATTTTTATTAATTTTCATGATTTTTATGATTTTTGTGATTTTTTATAAGTTTTTGTGATTTTTATAAATTTTTGTAATTTTTATGCTAGAACATTTTATCCTAAGTTATTATCTATCCTATTTTGAAATCTAAAGTTTTATTATTATTTTTCCTAATCTTTTTATTATTTTATTCTATTTTTTTATTTATTTATTCTTTTATTATTTTTTTTACATTTTATTTATTTTATTATTTTTTTTACATTTTTCTTAATTCTAGAAAAATCTAATTTCTACATTTTCCCTATTTATTGAAAATAAAACAAAAACAAATAAATAAATGACTAAACAAATAATAAATAATAAATAACAAATTCGGAATAAATAAATAAACCAAATTAATTAATTAAATAAAATAAAAAAAATCCGAAAAGATCCGACTTACCTGGATCTGGATCGGTGCGCGGGTCGAATCGGGTCGGGTCGGGTCGGATCGGATCGGATCGGTCACGGCGGCGGGGTTGGCTCGTTCACGGCGTTCCGGCGGTCGTTTGCGGCGGGTGAAGTGTCGAATCCTAGCTTCTTGGGGGTGCTGAATCCGATGGTGATGGCGATTTACTCCCAGAACGTCTCCTTACGGTGGTTTGAACTCCGATCGGCGGTCTCGACTTCAAGTTCCTCCGGCGTACTCCGATTCGCTCCTTTCTCTCTCTTTCTCTCACTTTTTCTTCGTGTTTCTTCGTGCTTTGGCTTCCTCCTGCTCTTCTCTATTTATAGGCGTCCGGAAAACCTCTTGGATAAGCTCAAATCGGCCGATTTGGATAAATCCTAATTTTTTCCGTTTTTAGATTTGATTTTATCCCGGCGATTTGATGTTAATCTCTTGTGCTCCTTTGGTTTATCTGATGGATTTGGCCTTATCTCGACTTTAATCTAGAAGATTAAAAAGAAAACGGCCGATTTCGCCTTCGTCGGACTTCTGTCGGATTTTTTCCTCCGGCTGGGCTCGCGAAGAAGACGATCACGCGCGACGCGCGTGACTTCCCTCGGCCAATCACATGCTGCCACGTGGCAGCTCCAGGGAAAAGAACGAAAAACTTTTGCCGAGCGCCTGCGGGGTGATTCGAACTCGCGACCTTCAGCCTTCACACGGTTCCCATGCGCACACACGAGCCAGCTGAGCTGGCCCAATTTCTCGATTTTATTTACATCGCAAATTGTACATATGCGATGCAATTTTTTTTATTTTTTTGTATTTTTTTGAAATTTCAAAAATTTGTAAAAATTATTTACTATTCATTATTGCTATTTCTAAAATCATTTTTCAAAATTGAAGTGTTTTCCTATTTATTTTCATTTTTTTGAATATTTTTATTATTTATGCTAAATTAAGAAAAATGGAAAAATTAGGAAAAATTGAAAATTGATTATTATTGAAAATTATTGATTCCTAGGGCAAAAATGAGGTGTTTACAGCTGCCCCTCTTTGTAGTAAAGTTTGAAAAACTTAACTACAAAGACAAACAAAAGACGCCATTTTTGGCCTCCTAAATTAGGTTTTGGTAGGAAAATGCCCCAAGAGCTGATAATCCTACGATTTGAATATGTTCCAAATGATTCAAGGTAATGTTCCTTCTCCAAAAAGTGCTTTATGAGCTAACTAATTGGCGACAGGACATATCTCAAGCTTTGAGTAGAAATGTATGAGAAATGATGATAGGAAGCGTCTTATCAGACTTGCAACCTTGGAAAGAAATATGACCGAAAAGTGCCCCGAGGGCTGACTAATCGGGAGGGTTTAGGAAAGTGCCCCTCATGGGCTGACTAACCTTTGATAAAATGCCTCGAAAAGTGCCCCCTATGGGCTAACCTTGAGGTAGAAAGTTTTAGGAAAGGGCCCCCTATGGGCTGCCTAACCTAGAATGGAATTTTGCCTCAAAAAGTGCCCCCTATGGGCTGACCATGAGGATAAGGTTTTTAGGAAAGGGCCCCCTATGGGCTGCCTAACCTTGAATTAGACTTGTCTCAAAAAGTGCCCCCTATGGGCTGACCATGAGAACAAGGTTTTTAGGAAAGGCCCCCCTATGGGCTGCCTAACCTAGAATTGAAATTTGCCTCAAAAAGTGCCCCTTATGGGCTGACCATGAGGACAAGGTTTTTAGGAAAGGGCCCCCTATGGGCTGCCTAACCTTGAATTAGACTTGTCTCAAAAAGTGCCCCTATGGGCTGACCATGAGAACAAGGTTTTTAGGAAAGGGCCCCCTATGGGCTGCCTAACCTAGATTGAAGAATTTGCCTCAGAAAGTGCCCCCTATGGGCTGACCATGAGGACAAGGTTTTTAGGAAAGGGCCCCCTATGGGCTGCCTAACCTTGAATTAGACTTGTCTCAAAAAGTGCCCTCTATGGGCTGACCATGAGAACAAGGTTTTTAGGAAAAGGGCCCCCTATGGGCTGCCTAACCTAGAATTGAAATTTGCCTCAAAAAGTGCCCCTTATGGGCTGACCATGAGGACAAGGTTTTTAGGAAAGGGCCCCCTATGGGCTGCCTAACCTGGATTGAAGAATTTGCCTCAGAAAGTGCCCCTATGGGCTGACCATGAGGACAAAGTTTTTAGGAAAGGGCCCCCTATAGGCTGCCTAACCTAGGATTGAGAATTTTGCCTCAAAAAGTGCCCCCTATGGGCTGACCATGAGGACAAGGTTTTTAGGAAAGGGCCCCCTATGGGCTGCCTAACCTGGATTGAAAATTTGACATCTCCAAAAAGGTGCCCCCCATGAGCTAACCTTAGGAGATGATGTTTAGGGAAGTGCCCATGTCATGCTAACTACCTTATTAAAAATGAATGACTAGACGAGTGCCCTACTATGGGCGGACTCATCTCATGCTTTCGAATATGCTTCCTACCGAGCTAAATGATGTAATGCCTTTCATAATGTGACGATGGTTAACCATTTGCCAGTTTATCGTGGATAGCAACCAAACAACCGAACCTTCGTGTTGGTTTGCCTCTGCTTCTCTTCTTCTCATCTTGATACGGGGTTAAAAATCTTGATGTGCTTCACTTCTTGATGCGTTTGACTCATTCGTTGGTAATGTTATCCTACTAATGCACTAAGTTCTAATGCTTAAGAATAAATAAAATTATATCACAAATTTATCGAGATTCATTATCATTTTATTGTTTATCTTTTATTGACGAAATGGTGGGTAATGTGTTTAGGTGTATTTATTGTGATGAGAATTGATTATGATTGTTGACCACTCAGGGATATTAGCTTTGCTTGTAGAAAAGTAAAAACTCAACTCAATGAAATTTGTATCGAACATTGGCTTTCATAAACATTGGCAAAATTTCAATTCCCTTGCCTAAGGATAGTACATCTTTACAGCATCGGTGTTGACGGGGTCTCTCAATTCTGGACCATCCATCTGAGTTAATATTATAGCCCCACCTGACAAAACCTTTTTTTATCACATAAGGGCCTTCATAATTAGGAGTGAATTTCCCTCTGGAGTCTTGGACATTCGAGAGAACTTTTCTTAGTACTAGGTCACCCTCTTTGAAGTACCGAGGTCTCATCTTTTTGTTTAATGCTCGGGCTATCCTCTGCTGGTAACACTGACCATGACATAGTGCGGTGAGTCTTCTTTCATCAATCAAGTTCAGCTGATTAAGCCTTTTCTTTACCCAATCCGATTCCGTTAATTGAGTTTCTGACAATATTCTGAATGATGGTATTTCGACTTCCACTGGTAGAACTGCTTCTGTACCATATACCAATGAGTAAGGGGTAGCTCCTGTAGATGTTCTTATTGAAGTCCTATAAGCCATGAGAGCAAATGGTAACATTTCGTGCCAATCCTTGTAAGTTGTTGTCATCTTTTCGATGATCTTCTTGATATTTTTGTTAGCTGCTTCTACTGCCCCGTTCATTTGAGGTCTGTAGGGAGTTGAATTTTTGTGGTTTATGTGGAATTGTTGACATAAACCTGTCATCGATTTATTGTTGAGATTGGTACCATTATCGGTGATGATTGACTCAGGAACTCCATATCGAGCTATTATGTCCCTCTTTAAGAAGCGGACTATTACCCCTTTGGTGACATTAGTATATGATGACGCTTCTACCCATTTGGTGAAGTAATCAATCGCTACCAGTATAAATCTGTGGCCATTGGATGCCGTTGGAGTGATGGGGCCGATTATGTCGATTCCCCACATGGAGAAAGGCTACGGTGCCGATAACAAATGTAGCTCGTTGGGTGGAGCATTTATCCGGTTTGCGTATACTTGGCACAGATGGCAATGCTTAACATACTTTATGCAATCCGACTCCATGGTTAACCAGTAATACCCTAACCTCATGATTTTTCGGGCCAACATGTAGCCGTTCATATGAGGTCCACATACCCCTTCATGTATTTCCTTCATGAGTTCGCATGCTTCATTTTTGTCCACACATCTCAACAAGGTGGTATCATGTGATCTCTTGTAGAGTATAGACCCACTTAATAAGAAATGGCTTGCCAACCTTCTGAGCGTTCTTTGGTCATTCTTGCTAGCCATTTCAGGGTATTTACCTTCTTGGAGAAAGGTCTTGATGTCGTGATACCAGGGCTTATCATCTTGTATCTTTTCAACCGTCAAACAATAAGCGGGCCGACTTCCGATGTCTATTTTCATCGGGTGAACTTCGACTCCCCCTGTTATTTGCACCATGGACGCTAATGTGGCCAAGGCATCTGCGAACTGATTTTGAGTTCTCGGGATATACGTGAAGGTGATTGCCTTAAACTCCTCGATTAGCGCTATTAGGTGTTGGTGGTATGGTACCAGTTTGGGGTCTTTGGTTTTGTATTCCCCTCTTGTTTGTAGTATGATGAGCGACGAGTCCCCGTACACCTCTAATTCGCGGATTCCCATTTGGCAGGCCATCTTGAGGCCAAGAATACACGCTTCATATTCCGCGATATTATTGGTATAGGGAAATGTAAGTCTTGTCGCTGCAGGGAATTGAGTGCCGTCTGGGGATATCAATACCACCCCAACTCCACAACCGAATACTTTGGCAGCTCCGTCGAAAAACAATTTCCACCCAGCATTCTGCTCTCTCCCAGAGTCTTCTACTGGTATGTCTTCTACTGTTGATATGTTCTCGTCCGGGAATTGGACTCGTATTTCTTGGGTACCCGTCTCGACAGGGTGTTCGGCCAACTGATCGGCCAAGGCTTGCCCCTTTATCGAGTTCTGATGCACATATGTGATGTCGAACTCGGATAGAAGCATCTGCCATTTGGAGATTCTCCCCATCAGCGCTGGCTTCTCTGCCAGGTATTTCAAAGGATCATGTCTTGTCAACAGCTCAATATGGTAATAAAGGGTATATTGCCTTAGCCGATGCATGACCCAAATTAACGCACAACACGTCTTCTCCACCTCTGAGTACCTCTGTTCCCCATCAGTGAACTTCTTGCTCAGATAATATATGGGACGTTCTCTTCCCTCCTCATCTTTCTGCCCCAGCACACATCCCATGGATTCGGGGAGTATGGTGAGGTATAAGAATAAAGGTTTTCCTTGTTTCGGGACTATCAAGACCGGGGGTTTTATAAGATAGTCTTTGATTGTCCTGAACGCTTCTTCACATTCGTTGTCCCATTCTATTTCAGCGTTCTTCTTTAATAGACGGAATAGCGGCCGACACTTATCAGTGAGTTGTGAGATAAACCGAGCTATATAATTTAACCTCCCCAGCAAGCTTCTTACTTCTTTAACGGAGCGTGGGGAAGGCAACTCTAATATGGACTTTACCTTGTCAGGGTCAATCTTAATGCCTTCCTGGTTGATGACGAACCCTAACAATTTCCCCGTTGTGACCCCGAAAGTACATTTTTCTGGGTTTAGCTTAAGCTGGAATTTCCTCAGTCGATTAAACAACTTCCTCAGAATATCTACATGGCTTTCTCTTTCTTTGGATTTAGCTATCATGTCGTCGACATATACCTCAACCTCACGATGCATCATGTCGTGAAGTATGGCGACCATGGCTCTCTGATATGTTGCCCCGGCGTTTTTCAAACCGAAGGGCATGACTTTGTAACAGAAAGTTCCCCACGTCGTGATGAAGGTTGTTTTGGTTTTGTCTTCCTCGGCCATTTTTATTTGATTGTATCCTGAGAAACCGTCCATGAATGAGAAGAGATGGTTTCCTGCGGTGTTATCCACTAGAACATCAATATGAGGTAGGGGGAAGTTATCCTTTGCGTGGCTTGGTTTAAGTCCCGAAAGTCCACGCATACGCGCACTTTTCCGTTCTTCTTCATGACGGGGACTATATTTGCCACCCATTCTGGGTAGTCGGACACTTCGATGAACCCTACTTCTAGTAGTTTCTTGACTTCTTCTTTGATTTTCAGCAAGATGTCAGGCCTAAATCTTCTTAATTTTTGTTTTTTAGGTTTGACATCTTCTCTTGTGGGAAGCCTGTGAACTACTATTGACTGGTCTAGCCCTGGCATGTCACCATATGACCAGGTAAACACATCTGCATATTCGATTAATAGCTCGGTTATCTTTCGTTTTTGCTCGGCACTCAAATTGGTCCCAATTTTGAGGCTCTTAGGGTTTTCCACGCTTCCTAGATTTACTGTCTCCACAGGCTCATCGATCGAGATTCCGCTTTGTTCATGTCTTAGCCAATTTTCTTGTATTATTTCATGGTTTAAGATATCGTCTTCAACAACTGACCCAGCAGCATTGGAAACGATATCAGCGTTTTTACATTCTACCTGCGCGAAATATCCCTGATGTTCGATGGTAAGAGATCTGAGTGACATGAAAATAAAGGCACGTATATAAGAGAAAGCAAACAAACTGTGATTAAATTGAATAAAGAGTCTCAATAAAACTTGTTTAATGATTTTTCTACTCTTGAGCTAACCTAGCACTATTGGTAGGACAACAAAACCAGTTGTTCAGAGCTGGACGTTGGTTGGACATGCGGGAGATTGATTCCCCTTTGTTGTCTTCTTTGTTTATTTGAAGCTCTTGAATGGTATTTGCCCTTCTGAAAGTTTGTTGGAGAGGGGGAATGCACATCTGGGTGTCCATCAACTTCCCCTTCATTCTGCCCCTTGCTTGTACTTCTTCCGTGGCCGTAGGAACATATCCCAGTCCGAAGGTCCCGTGCTGCCCCTCTTTGAACTGATGGCCCTCCTTGCTGGTCACCATATCCACTTCACTGAAAATTTGCAATCCCAGGCTTTCTGAACCTTCATCCCCGATGTAAGGTATGGCAGTTTCTTTGTATATGGCGTAATCCTGCTCGCCCAGTACTGTAATTATCTGCCCATTGGTGATGAATTTGACCTTTTGGTGGAGACTAGAGGGAATGGCACCAGCAGCATATATCCAAGGCCGTCCCAGGAGCAAGTTGAAAGATCTTGGGATGTCGAGGACTTGGAAAGAGATGTGAAATACTTGTGGACCGATTTCCACTGGTAGGTTCACTTCCCCCACAATGTCTCTCTTTGATCCGTCGAAAGCTCTGACCACTGTGGAGCTAGGTTTTATGTTGCTTGGATCGACCCCCAATAAGCCAAGTGTTGCCAATGGGCATACATTGAGGGATGATCCGTTGTCAATAAGTACTCGGGAAACGATAGTATCATTGCACCGGACCACTATGAATAGTGGCTTGGTATGTCGGTCTCCCTCTTCTCCTAGCTCTTCTGGAGAAAAAGATATCTGATCCATGGTAAAGATAGAGTTTGCCACGTCACCCATCTTGTCTGTAGCAATACCCTCCGGGACTTGAATTTGTTTTAGCACCTTGAAGAGTGCTTCCCTGTGGGGCTCAGATGTAGTAAGGAGGCCCATGAGAGATATCTGCGCTGGAACTTTATTCAATTGCTCCATGATCCTGTATTCGCTGGCTTTTACCATCTTTGTAAATGCAGCAAGACCTTCTCCCTCTTCCTCCGTTTTCTCTGTATTGGGTTCTTCAGTCGGGCTCTTATACTTGGGGTCGTATAATCTCCCAGAGCGGGTGATACCTCCCACTATAGGAGGTCGCTCTTGTTCGAGGGCCCGATAGTCGAACGGTGCAGCTTTGTAATTCTCTGCTGGTACAGGGACATTGAATACATATTTTTTCTTTGGGATTTGTACCTCCACTGACTGTCCCTCATAGCATCGTATGACCTTGGGCTTCCGATGGGAATTAATCATGTTGACAGTCTTCCCCTCTTCCTTTGCTAGATTGTCTTCCTTCTCGAATTCCGGCCCCCACCCACTAGGCGGCCCTTGCTCAGTTGGGGTGTAAGAATAGTTCACCAGGTACTGAAACTTCCCATGTGATTCTCCCAAAGGGCCAACCGTAGGGTCCCCGGATAACCATCTTTTTTTAATGTGCACCTTTGGAGTCTCTCCCAAAACGGGTTGCTTAGCCGGATTCTGTTTGACGGCTTCTTTGGGAGCTGACTCTTCTGATGTGAGCATGTTGATGGTAGGCCTGTGATTAGGCAACGGGTTGGTGTTGACATTGGGCGCTGGAGTGTTTACAAAATCCAATTGTACGATCCCTGCGTCAATCAAGTCTTGGATTTTGTGCCGGAGCCTCCAGCACCTATCTGTGGAGTGTCCTTCTTGACCCATGTGGTAGTCACACTTGAGGTTGGAATCAAAGTTCTTGGGCTTGTATCGGTCGTTGGGGAGTTCGAAACTTATCAAGTTGTCCGCCCTCAACCGAGCGAAGACCTGACTGAGCGGTACGGGGATTGGAGTGAACTGCCTTGGGGGCCTGGCAGCTTGTGCATGACCCGTCGTTGGTTGCTGGGCTGAGGTATTCGGGGTCTGGAAAGTCACCCGAGCCCCAGGTTTTTCTGCCTTACTCGAATGCACTGTACTGACTGTGGGCTCTTTAACTTTATTCCCTCCTAAGGGCCTTTGGGTTGGTGCAACCCTAGGAGGTTCCATTGATTGGAGCCTGCCGGTGGTGATGGCATTCTCGATCCTGCAACCTGCAGCCACTACTTCTGCAAAACTGGAGGACGTCTGGCCGACTAAATGTGAAAAATAAGTTTTTTCCAAGGTATTGACAAATATGGATGTCAATTCCTTTTCAGATATCGGAGTGGCTACCCTGGCAGCTTGGGCCCTCCAACGTTGAGCATATTCCTTGAACGGCTCAGTATGTCTTTTTCGGAGATTCCCCAGATCGATTACAGATGGGGCAACTTCTATGTTAAACTTGTATTGATCATAAAAGGCCCGGGCTAGCTTTTCCCAGGTGTTGATGATGTTGAAGTCAAGGTGAGCATACCAGACCAATGCAGGGCCTGTGAGGCTGTCCTAGAAGGTCTGGAGCATGAGTTGATCATATTGAGCATACTTGCTCATCTTCCGGGCATATAGTCTGGTATGCATCTTGGGGCAGCCGGTCCCATCATACTTCTCAAAATCTGGGGTCTTGAACTTGTCAGGGTATGCTTCCTCCCTGTATGCTGGTAGATTGGTGATTCCGGCCTGTTCAAAACCATCAGGGCCTTCAATAGTTTTCATTTTGTCATTGAGCTACTGGAAGAGTCGCTTCTCCATCTCCTTTTGTCTCTCTTCCATCTCCTTTTTCAGATCATCAGAGGTCGGCCCTTGGCTGACTTTCGGCTCATACTCGAAAGCTGGGTTTAGGTGGGAATTGATTTCTTCGTATTCCGGAGGCTGTCCTCCCACAGCTTTTCCCTTCCTGGCCCCTGAATACTCTTCTTGAGTCGGCTGGGTGTTGCGCAGGAGGCTGATGCTTTCAGTCAAGAGGTGAACTTGGGCAGCCAACTATTGGACCGTCTGCTCTAGGGATATGATCCTGGAATCTGAGGCAGCTTCAGCGTTAGTGTTATTGCGGTTGTCACTGCTGTTGGCCATTTTTGCTCTTGAGCGTGTAAGGACTGGGCTTCTGGGCGGGTTCGCTTGCTTGGAAGCTATTTTCGATACCTGGATCCGCATTTTATTTTTTTATTTTAGTGTGATGAATGCAAGAATGAAATGCATGTGTCACGCGAATGCTAAAAGATAAAGAGGGTTGACAACTAATTGACAATGTATTATCCAAACTTTACTTTTATTAATAATTCTGGAGTTCAAATAAAAATGAAAGATTACAATGATAATCTATTTCCTAGCTTTCTTTGTCTTCTGTTGTGGAGGCTCAGGTTTCTTACTGATGATAGCTTCTAGTTCTTTGACCTTGGCTTGGGATTTCTCCAATTGTGCTTCTAAGGCCTTGTTCCTTTGGTCAGCTTCTTTGAAGCGTCCTTTCCAGATGTCTTTTTTATAATCTGCAGCTTCAAAGTATACCTCCATTCGGGCCTTGACCTGCTCCAGGTAGATCTCTACCTCTGGATTGATCTTATCTGGTCTTGGCTGGGTGACGTCTGGAACCCGATATGCTCTTTCCCCTGTCCGGTATAGCTGACGGATTACAAACTCTCTGGTGGCTCGGTGTTTTCCCACTTCGCTATCTAGCTCGCCGAGGTCCACATTCGGGCTTTCGATTCTGGCTCCCCAGAGTGCTTTGACCTCTGCCAGCTTAGCAAATTTCTCGGCTACCAACAGGTTCGGATCCTGATACTCAAAGGTGACTGCTTCGAGTGAAGGCCGGTAAACTATGTCTTGAACGGTACCGAATTGGCGGACTACGGAGTTGGGGTGATATCCGACGCATCCGTTGATCCCAATTAATGGTACTGCTTGGAAATTACTGCAGGTTAAGATGATTTTATTGCAGCAACTCCACTTGGCTGTCCATAGAATATCTTCGGCGCTAAGGCTTCTAAGCAGATCTACCCTATTGTGGCTGGTGATGTCGTCGGGTAACTTTACCTTTTCTATACAGGAATCCACCAGATCCACCTGTTGGGCCAGGGTTTTCCTGACCATGTTCAGCCCGAAGCATTTGAGGTGGCTTACGAACCATATCAGTAGAAGGTTGATGCTGGAGTGGAGGATCCCATGACCCTTCTTCTTGAGGAAATTCAGATTTCGGATTGTTCAGCCAGTAGAGCCGGGATGTAAGATTTTCCCTCCAGGAATTGGGTTACCAGCTCTGTAACCCGGTAGTGAATATAGAAAGTTCCGGTGGGGAACAGTATGGTGGCGAAGGCTGTCAAGATGAAAGCCTTCACCCTTCTTTGTCTGTAAGTCTGAGGGTCCCCACACAGGATGTCCTTTCTATCCCCATTGTCTTCTCGGGCAATAAACCAGGCTTCTAGATCATCCATGCGTATGCAATACTTGTTACAGTCTGCCAAGGCTTTGTTGACTGCTGTTTTGCGGATGCCCAGTAGTCTGCTGAACGTACCAGCTGGCCCGGCCTCAAGGTCTGGCGCGTAAATCTGATCAGTCAGTGCTGGAGCCTGTAGCAACTGGGTATACTCCTCCAGGGTAGGGGTGATCTCATGCGGTCCGATGAAGAAAGCTGCGGGCTCAATCTCCCATAACTGGAGCATGGCCCGGACCATAGGCAAATTCGCCTCTGTCTTAGTCAGTGAGAGGACGGGGCCGATCTTTTGTTGGATAAAGGCTTGCTCCTCTGGGTTATACAAAGTAAACCAGTGGTCCAGTACCAATTTTGGGTCCGAAGGTCTGTACACCCGAATTTCTTTGCGGAGGAGGCGGTCGACTGCACTGCTAGCCATCTATTACAATAGGAAACAGCCTAGTTACAACAAGAACTATGAAAACGTTACAGGGAAATAGTCCTGAACTCCAAGGACAAAACAACAAACCAATACATTGTCATTCAATTTGTCAACCCTTGTACGATGTTATGTATGCAAGTAGGTGGGTTCTAAATGGTTCCCGAGCTCTATGGCCTCCCGCATTCTCGAAGAAATGGATCTCAGGCCATATCGAAGCATAGGGTGGGGTAGCCTAATCGGTCCCGAACGGTGAATCAACTCACTTCGCCCGAAACCTACACAATGGCCCCGTCTTAGTTTTCTAGGACGGTCCGGGTTCGACCGCATCTACTCACACAAACGTATGTATGCAAAAAACCCCCCACAGTAAAAATCTAACTAAATCCTGCAAAATTAGTAACAGAGTAATAATTTGAAATACATTTCTTAAAGATAACAATTCGAAGAGGTGCAGGTGGCTAGCCTACTGGCATGGGTCCCCAGCGGAGTCGCCATCCTGTCGAGTCTAATTTTTGAATTCCCATTCCTAATCCGATCTAAGCTAGACCCTATGCTCATCTAATCTAGATCCTCGACTTGAGTTAGGAATTTCGTTTAATTTTTGGAGTCGCCACCCAACTGTTTGTTGGGAAAATTGAATTAAGACTAAAGGAGCGGATTAGTCTTAATTTGGACCACTAGTCGTCGTTCTTTCCTCTTCTCGTTTTTGTGAAAAGAGGAAAAGGGAAAACTAGAGCTTCTAAGTCCGGAGGCTAACCTATTAAAACCTTTACGGTTACCACCTAATCTCCCAAAATTGTTTATCTTTAGAAATGTGTTTCATTTGTGTTTCTGTTACTTTTTATTATGTTTGAGAATTATTTTGAGAAAATGATTTTTCTTTATTTTAGGGGTTGACCCGAATGGGTGCCTACGTACCTGCTATTCAGGATCAAACAAGCCGTAGTTCGCTTTTCTGAAAACCTTTAGATTTGTTGGTGAATTTTAATTTTGAAATTTCTTATGATTTATGTCTTTAACATTTTTTGGAATTTTTCTAAAAATTTCTAAGCCTAAGCTTTGATTTTATTTTGAAAATGATTTTTTTTTTGGGAAAACATCAATTTTGGATTTATTTGAAGAAAAAGATTTTTCTAGGTGCTAAAACTTAATTTTTCTTCTATTTTCATAATTTTTAAATTTTTATTAATTTTCATGATTTTTATGATTTTTGTGATTTTTTATAAGTTTTTGTGATTTTTATAAATTTTTGTAATTTTTATGCTAGAACATTTTATCCTAAGTTATTATCTATCCTATTTTGAAATCTAAAGTTTTATTATTATTTTTCCTAATCTTTTTATTATTTTATTCTATTTTTTTATTTTTTTATTCTTTTATTATTTTTTTTACATTTTATTTATTTTATTATTTTTTTTACATTTTTCTTAATTCTAGAAAAATCTAATTTCTACATTTTCCTATTTATTGAAAATAAAACAAAAACAAATAAATAAATGACTAAACAAATAATAAATAATAAATAACAAATTCGGAATAAATAAATAAACCAAATTAATTAATTAAATAAAATAAAAAAAATCCGAAAAGATCCGACTTACCTGGATCTGGATCGGTGCGCGGGTCGAATCGGGTCGGGTCGGGTCGGATCGGATCGGATCGGTCACGGCGGCGGGGTTGGCTCGTTCACGGCGTTCCGGCGGTCGTTTGCGGCGGGTGAAGTGTCGAATCCTAGCTTCTTGGGGGTGCTGAATCCGATGGTGATGGCGATTTACTCCCAGAACGTCTCCTTACGGTGGTTTGAACTCCGATCGGCGGTCTCGACTTCAAGTTCCTCCGGCGTACTCCGATTCGCTCCTTTCTCTCTCTTTCTCTCACTTTTTCTTCGTGTTTCTTCGTGCTTTGGCTTCCTCCTGCTCTTCTCTATTTATAGGCGTCCGGAAAACCTCTTGGATAAGCTCAAATCGGCCGATTTGGATAAATCCTAATTTTTTCCGTTTTTAGATTTGATTTTATCCCGGCGATTTGATGTTAATCTCTTGTGCTCCTTTGGTTTATCTGATGGATTTGGCCTTATCTCGACTTTAATCTAGAAGATTAAAAAGAAAACGGCCGATTTCGCCTTCGTCGGACTTCTGTCGGATTTTTTCCTCCGGCTGGGCTCGCGAAGAAGACGATCACGCGCGACGCGCGTGACTTCCCTCGGCCAATCACATGCTGCCACGTGGCAGCTCCAGGGAAAAGAACGAAAAACTTTTGCCGAGCGCCTGCGGGGGATTCGAACTCGCGACCTTCAGCCTTCACACGGTTCCCATGCGCACACACGAGCCAGCTGAGCTGGCCCAATTTCCCGATTTTATTTACATCGCAAATTGTACATATGCGATGCAATTTTTTTTTATTTTTTTGAAATTTCAAAAATTTGTAAAAATTATTTACTATTCATTATTGCTATTTCTAAAATCATTTTTCAAAATTGAAGTGTTTTCCTATTTATTTTCATTTTTTTGAATATTTTTATTATTTATGCTAAATTAAGGAAAAATTGGGAAAAATTAGGAAAAATTGAAAATTGATTATTATTGAAAATTATTGATTCCTAGGGAAAAAATGGGGTGTTTACAATCTCGAATGGAGGTTGAAGACGATCACGCACCCGGCGCATATGCTCCATTCGTCCAATCACGAGCTAACACGTGTCCTAGGCAAAAAGAAAAACAGGCAAAATGCGAATTTGCTTCCCCCTAGTTTCGAACGCTTGACCGAGCCCCTTCCTTTGTACCTTAGGCCATAGTCTGGACCAGCTGGGCTAGCCCACTTACTCGTTTTTTTTATTTACATAAATTGCATATATGCAATGAAATTTTTTATTTTTTATATTATTTTGAAATTCTAAAAATTTGTAAAAATTATTTAACTCCTTTTATTATTATTTCTACAATTATTTTCCAAAATTGATATATTTTCCTTATTTATTTTATTTTTTGAATATTTTTCCTATTTTTGCTAAATTAGAAGAAAAATTGTAAAAAATGAAAAAATTGAAAATTGACCATTATTAATTATTAGGGGCAAAAATAGGGTGTTTACAAGGAGCAATTGGAAGAGAGAAAAGAGAGAAATACATGAGTTTGAAGCCTTCGTCGGAGTTCTTCAAGCCGCCGCCGATGACCACTCATAAAACCACTACCAAGAGCGGTCTTTAGTGCAAAGTAACACCACCACTTGACTATACGCCCTCAAGAACCTAGGTTTCGACTCCTCAACCGCCTTCAATAGCCACCAGAAAGCCGCCATCAAAGGAGCTTTTACCGTTGTAATCCGACTCGATCTGACTCGATTAGAGCTGACCTGACTAGCGAACCGCGACCCATATCTAGGTTAGCCGTTTATTTATTTATTTATTCATTTATTTATTATTAGAATATGAAAATAATATATATATATATATGAAAATTTTAAAAAAGGGGGAATTATTTTTTAGAATATGTTAATTAGAATTAGGTTTAGAGTTTTCTAAAAAATAAATATATATGTTTATTATAATTAATAGATAATTAATAAAAATTAATACAAAATAAAAAAATTTAATTAATAAAAAATAAATATTTTTATCACTTAGAAAACTTTTTTTCATAAAAAAATATATAATTTATTTATTTTTTAAATTAGAGGTTTTAGTTTTTTTTTCAAATAAAAATAATAATAATAAAGCTTAGACTTAGAATTTTTTTGAAAAAATGTTAAAATGATAATAAACGTAAACCTAATATATTTTCATAATTAAAATCAAAACAAGCCACTAAAGTTTTTATAAAAAGCAAATTACGGCCGGTTTGATCTCGAATAGTTGGTATATAGGCATCCTTATGGTACAATTATAAAAAGAATAAAAATATTTTTTTAAACCATTATTAGTATAATCCTTATATCATTTTTTTTCTAATTTTTTATGTTAAAAGGATATTATAATATAATTCAGATTTCAAAAGGATAAGGTGGTAACTTAGGGTTTTAATAAGATAGCCCCCTGAGTCGAGAATCTCTGGTTTTTTCTTTCTTCTTCTTTTTCTTTCATAAGAATAAAAAGAGGAGATTTCGTCGACTAGTTATTTAGATTAGAATTAATCCGCTCAATTAATTCTAATTCCATAATTTTTTTCCAAACTCTAGTTAGGTGGCGACTCCAAATAAATAAAAACTTCATAGTTCAAGTCGATGATTTATATTGGATGAGCATAAGATCTAATATAAATCGGATTAGGGAGATAATATAAAATTTTAAAATTAGACTCAACAAGGATCATATAAATTGGCTAGGAACAAATTGAAGAAGAGAAAAAGCAATTCATATGGAATAGTGTGATACATGGTCAAGTGCATGCTCGTGCAGAAATGCGAATGTGTGTAGAAAGGAACACAGACAATGGACACGCTTTTGTACTTGGGTATGTTAAATTATGGAAATACACAGAAAGGTATATGACCACAATACACGATCGTGTACCCAACCGTGCTAAAGTACATGGCTTAATGTACGATTATGTACCCAAAGAAATTGTTTTAGTTGATTGATTTCCTCCCTATTCGAATTTTTGTTCAACTTAAACTTTTAGTATAACCTTAGAATTTCTAAAAGAGTAAGAGAAACAATTCTGTAACGATTAAGTGAACAGAATTAAGTAATTTAGATGATACCTAAACTAGTACTAAGAATAAATTCTTTACATTTTAATAGATTATGATTTAACTACTAGCCAAGGATAAGTAGTGCATAAAAACACTTCTTTAGGCACGTGTAATCTTTATTGCTATTGTGATTGTTAGGATTGTTATGAAACAGGAATAACTTATAATGGATTGGATTAAACTAGTTGGTTATGCTTAGCTTGGCCTAGGGGTTCGTAATGGGAGATCTTTAGGAGGCATCCTAATGGTTCTTGTGTGACGTTGTCCCTAGTAGAGTCATGCATGGAAATAATCTAGGTAGATTTAAGGACTCATAGGTGTTAAGGCCCGTAGTGGCAGTTCCCAATACCGTACTATGTGTTCAGCATATATATGGTTTGATGGAACCATGAGTACTATTTATTGTTCTGTGAACTAAATAGAATAATAACCTATTGTATGATTTTTAATGTCTACATTGATGCATATGACCTAACTTATGCTTGATCATGCGCATGTATTTGTGGATTATATGTATTAAACATTAGCACACCATTCAAAAGTTATTTTGTTTTAGTTGCAAGTATAGATGAATACACTTCTTATGACAAGGACTTAGGGTCAAATGTGCAAGAAGGGGAATATGTAAATTTCTACTATTATTATAATGATTAAATGAAGGAAGGAATTAGAGTTCTTTATATATATTGAATGGTTATTTCCATTGGAATATAATAGACTAGTAAACTTCTAGAAATCCAATTGTTTTTAGACTTTGATTAAGAATGATTTACTAAGTTTTGTTTTTAAGAGTTTGATGGTTGTATGGGATTTACTTGAATCATTATGAATGTTGTTAGATAAATTATTCCAATTGTGAGTAACAAGCATTGCAGGTTACATGAGATTAGCTAAGTTAAAAGTCTTAACGTGTATTTACTTGGTAAGGATATGTAGCGGCTATGATGTCTCGGGTTTTGAGACATTACAATATAACATTTTTTTTCTTTAAAAACATATATTTATAAGCAAACAACAAAACAACAATCTTACATACATCATCCATTACTATTTACATGGTTGCATATGCTATCTGGTCTATTAACATTCATCCATCCATCAACACAAACCATAACCACTAAAATTCTTCGCTAACAAAGACAAAACATTCAATGGAGGATTAACAAAATATAGTTCTTCATCTTCTATGCCGTGCATCATTCCAGCAAAAAATCAACAATGTTGCTAAGTTCTTGTGGTACAACTTCAGTCCTCATCTCCATTCGCAAGAGAGCTTTTCTTGCAATTTAGAATCACATGACAATATTTAATCGTTAGATTAGTAAATTTTGTAAGCAAGCTCTTAGTTTATATTTTAATATGTAACTTATGTGTATTATATCAACATACTATTTAAATTATAATTATTCAAACCAAGTCGAGTTTGAAGCTTTATATGTTTGAGGGTGTGTTTGTTTCATAAACTCAAAAGTAATATGAAAAGGAGATGTTTTATTGACTATGATACAAATAAGTTGAGTATGCATGAAACGCAGTTAATTAAAAGCAATTTCATTATTTTATCAAATGTATTCATGATGTTGTGAATATTATTAAGGTTGAAATGGATTAAGGGGGCCTGTTTTAGATATAAGTTAAACATGCTTTATATTTCTAAATATTCTCTTTTGTTCCCTTCTAAATTAGTAAATATAAGAAGTAAAAGATTCCTCATAGTTGAAGTACATGCGTCTTTAATAATCATAATGCAAAATGAGTTTGTATATGTCAATGCCTTGAAGTCAGAGGTATTAACATTGATTTGTTTTAATGAAATATATTAAATTCGATTCTCCTTTTTTTTTCTCTAAATGGTTGAGGGAAAAAATTTATATGTAATGGGAAGCTTTTACAAGATAAACTAATATAAGAAGGCATTATCTGTGTCATAGATGGGTGCCCTTTAACAATAAAGAACCCTCAAAAGGGCCTGATTAATTGCTTTTATTCTGTAATAGTAGATATAGAGGAAGAAAACAAAAGATTTTTAAAAAGTATGAGCATATATTCACTTTATTTTATTAAAAGATCAGAAATATATTTGGGCAAATAAAATTATAAGAATAGACACTAGAAAAAAGAAAAAAGGGGAAAAAAAAAGATCACCAAATATTTTTCATACATTAATTTGATAGTGAACCATTTCAACTTCAACTAAGTTAAAAAAATCTACATACCGGTCCCACCAACTTCACTTCACATCTTCCAAATCTCAATACTCTTGAAGGAAATCATTAAGATTATCAAACTCCAATAATCCATCTTCCTTTTATTGGAAAAAAAAAACATCAAACAACCTAATCATGTTACTTAAAAGACTATTGACTCAAGATTTCACATGACCTTTTCCTATTTTATAATGTAAATAGTTACGCATTAGGTAACTATTAATTAAAAATGCTTACTTTGGTAATGGGACCAAGGAAAATACGATAGGTACTAACGGTGAGAATGAAAAGCCTAATTAAATGTTAAAAACAGAACAATAGGAACATGGTTTGAGGAAATCTTTTCCCTTTCTTTTTTTCCTTGATTCCTTCTTCCATATGTTGAATGAATATATATACACGAGAATGTTATCTATTCCTTCCTAAATTTACTCCTACACATTAGCTAAGTCAATAACAAGAATATCTCCAAATATCTATCTACCTAAATTACAAAGATTACAGATATCACAATCGTGGAGAGCCGTCAGGAGATACACGACCGTGTACTTTGGTCGTATACTTTATGTACGTTTCTGTGCATATTTTGACAGGGGATACACGACTGTGTATTTTCTGTTCGTTTCTGTGCACATATACACGACCGTGTACTTTGGCTGTGTACTTTCTGTACGTTTCTGTGCACATATACAAGACTGTGTACTTTGGTCGTGTACTGTTTTGTGCACTTTCCGACCACATACACGATTGATATCAATAACATCATTCTCAATACCCTCCCTCAAGGTGGAGCGTGAGGATTACGAATGCTTATCTTGCGAAGAAGAAATTGAAATTGCTCCCGTCCTAAAGCCTTTGTCAGAATGTCTGCCAACTGCTCATTGCTGCGAACATAAATGGTTTTGATCAGTCCAGCTTGTAGTTCATCACGTACGAAATGACAATCAACCTCAATATGTTTGTGCGTTCGTGAAAAACAGGATTTGCAGCAATATGCATTGCAGCTTGACTATCACAAAACACGGTAGTAGATTGACCATGATGCACGCCTAAGCACAACAACAATCCTTTAAGCCATTTTAATTCACAAACCGTGGCTGCCAAAGATCGATATTCTGCTTCCACTGAAGACCGAGAAACAGTATGTTGTTTCTTGGTCTTCCATGAAATTGGAGAGTTTCCAAGGAAAACAAAATACCCTGTAAGTGATCTTCGAGTCAATGGACAACCTCCCCAATCCGAATCACAATAGGCTGTCAACTCAAGATTTCTCTCAACTTTCAGAAGAATACCTTGTCCAGGACTGCCTTTCAAATATCGAACTATACGCAACGCTGCATCCCAGTGTTCTTTTCTTGGTTGTTGCATAAATTGAGCTAAAATATGAACACCATACGATAACTCAGGTCTAGTGATAGTTAAGTAAATCAAGCGTCCTACCAGCCTTCGATATTGTTCAGGATCACACACCAATTCACCTTTGGCAAGTGCTAGGTGGTGATTTTGCTCCATCGGAGATTGTGAGGGCTTAGCACCTAGCAACCCAGCTTCATTAATGATGTCTAAGGCATATTTTCGCTGACACAAAAACATGCCTTTGTCACTTCTAGCCACTTCAATACCTAAAAATACTTCAAAGCACCTAAATCCTTCATATGAAAACAACGATTCAAATATGCTTTTAACTCATCTATCAAGTGTGATTCACTTCCAGCAATAATGATATCATCTACGTACACCAAGACAGTCAAGTGCACTTTATCTTGCATCAAAGTAAACAAAGAATAATCTGAACGAGATTGACAAAAACCATACCGTTTTAGTGCTTCAGACAATTTTGCAAACCAACATCGCGGTGCTTGTCGTAAGCCATAAAGAGACTTCTTCAAACGACATACTTTTCCAGGTTGATGGGTATGAAATCCAGGAGGCATTTTCATATAAACTTCTTCTTCCAAATCTCCATGAAGAAAGGCATTATGGACATCCATTTGATGTAGTCCCCAACCTTTAGCCACTACAACAGAAAGAAATGTACGCATCGTAACCATTTTTGCTACTGGGGCAAAGGTTTCATTGTAATCTATCCATTCAACTTGATTATTTCCGAGAATAACCAAACGCGCTTTGTACCGCTCAATTGTGCCATCAGAATTATACTTAATCTTGTATACCCACTTGCTACCGATTGCTTTCTTCCCTGGTGGTAATTCAACTAATATCCATGTTCTATTCTGCTCAAGGGCATCAATTTCTTTTTGCATAGCTTCTCTCCAGCGTGCATCCTTCACTGCCTGATGGAAGAATTTTGGCTCCACACTGCCTGTTATGGCTGCTAAGAAACCTTGATGACGTGGTGAGAAATTTGTGTAATTTATATATTGAGCTAAGTCATAGGGCATACTTGAGGATGATGTTGGTTTGGCTGAACCTGCAGAGGGGCTATTACTGTGAGCAGCATAAGTTACACAATTTTTCAACCGTGTAGAAACTTTCTTAGACCAAAGGCCACGACCAAGGACCGACGAACCTTGTTCTACACTCTCCAATCTGACCTCTGGTGATATATCACCCTCCCTAACTTCAGCATTAACATTTTGAGCATCATTCAACTGCTCAGGTGTTTCATTAGCAAGTTCTATGAGTTCCTTTTCTACTGTCCCAATCAAATTAGTTTCTCCCTCGTCAACGCACTCATTTATTTGAGAGTGCACTGCAGTATCCTTGTTCATTTGTACACACGCATCTACATATGGATACTCATTTTCATGAAAAACTACATCCCGAGACACAAAATAGCGTTGTGTTTCCAAATCATACAATCTCCAACCTTTCTGTCCAAATGGATATCCCACAAAAATACATTTATGACTTCGACTAGCGAACTTATCCTTTTCACGATTCAAACTCCTTGCATAGCACAAACACCCAAATGTACGAATGTAACGATAATCAGGTCGTTTACCATACAAAATTTCATAAGGTGATTTTCCTCCTAACACCTGAGAAGGAGTGCGATTGATCAAATATCCAGCTGTCAACACACATTCCCCCCAAAACTCAATTGGCAAATTAGCTTGAAATCGCAATGCTCAAGCTACGTTAAGTATATGTCGATGCTTTCTTTCTACTCGCCCATTCTGTTGTGGTGTTCCAACACACGAAGTTTGATGTATTATCCCATTGTTCAAAAAATAATCTTTCAAGCTAATGAACTCACTTCCATTATCGCTTCTCACTATCTTAACGTTCTTATCAAACTGCTTACGAACCATAACAACAAAATTTTGCAGGATGCATCCTACTTCAGTTTTAGCAATCAGCAAATATATCCACACACATCTAGAAAAATCATCAACAATTGTGAGGAAGTAACTTGCATTAGAGGAACTAGAGATTCTATAAGGTCCCCATAAATCACAATGAACAAGTTCAAACAATTCACTAGCTCTACTATCACTAGAATAAAACATACTTCTGGTTTGCTTTGCTTTGAAACAAGCATCACAAGTCTTATTTGAATCTAACTGAGTCTTATTTTCAGTAATTAAGCCTACAATCTTTGTTGATGGATGCCCAATTCTTCTATGCCAAAGTTCATCAGAAGTCAGCGTCCGAGACTGAAGTGCACGAACTGGTGGCTCCTTCTTGAAAAAATATAGCCCCTTGCAACGTTCACCTGCTCCAATCACCATCATCGAAGTGCGGTCCTGTATCAAACAAAGCTTATCAGTGAACAATACATTACATTCCGATTTGTCAACTAATTGTGACACAGAAATCAAATTGCAATGCAATCCCGGAGCATGAAGAACATTATCTAGTTGAATGTTCTTCCCTAAGCAAACAGACCCTTCCTGCAGCGCCAGCACTTGTTCTCCATTAGGTAAGCCAATTGGACAACCTAATATGTTTCTTAAGCTAGATAAATATTCTGAATTCCCTGTCATATGTTGCGTAGCTCCAGAATCAATTATCCAAATAGTATTTTCCTTACCAGTCATCTTCTCACTATTACTCCCTGATTTGTAAGTGTTCAGCATGCTCATAACTGCTGCCCATTGTTCATTCGTCAACGTGCCAGGAGTTGCAACTTCCTTTGTTTCTGTGTTTGGCTCCTCAATCACTTGAGCAACATTAACTCGAGCACCGCTCCATCCTCTTCCTGTCATCTTGCCTCGACCTTTGCCTCCCAACTGTCTTCCTCGACCTCTACCAACTGCTTTAGGCCGATTACCCCACCAAGCGGGATAACCTATAAGCTAAAAGCATCTCGCGGAGTCATGTCCTTCTCTATTGCAATGTGTGCAGACAACGCTTTTGTCCTTGGTTCCTTCATTGATTTGGACCATAAAACTGGCAGCCTCATTCTTAATCTCCTTTTCTTTGGAGATATTTTGAACCTTTCCTCTTGGCACATTAACGAATATGCCTTACTTACACCGGGCAACGGTGTCGCGCTCAAGATATTTGTCCTCACTGTGCTGTAGGCATTGTCTAACCCCATCAGAAATTGATGAAGTTTTTCTTCTTCTCGTTTCTTAGTTATTTCAGTTCCGATATTGCACTTGCAACCCCCACATTTGCATGTAGATATCACATCGTAATTTGCCAGTTCTTCCCACAATTGTTTCAATTTGGCATAATAACTCATGAGTGACATTCTTTGTTGTCTACAATTTGCAAGTTCCGTCTTCAATTGCTGCACTCGTGCACCATCTGTCACAGAGAAACAGTCTTTGATGTCTTCCCACAAGTCCTTTGCAATTTCCATGTGCGTCAATGTGGATCGCACCGTTGGCTTGATTGTATTCATTATCCATGATACAAGCATGGAATTCACAGTCCACCAATCTTCCAACTCATCCGAGTTTTCGTCAGGCTGAGTCACAGTTCCATCGAGAAAACCAAATTTCTTCTTGGCTCTCAAAGTAGTCCGAATAGCTCTAGACCATTCATCATAATTGTTTTCTTTCAATTGCACCTGGGTTATTATATTTCCAGGATTGTCATTCGCATACAATGTGTATGGTGACAACGATTTCTTTTCTTCTGCTGCCATTATTGTGTTCAAGGCTCTGATACCATGTTAAAAACAGAACAATAGGAACATGGTTTGAGGAAATCTTTTCCCTTTCTTTTTTTCCTTGATTCCTTCTTCCATATGTTGAATGAATATATATACACGAGAATGTTATTTATTCCTTCCTAAATTTACTCCTACACATTAGCTAAGTCAATAACAAGAATATCTCCAAATATCTATCTACATAAATTACAAAGATTACAGATATCATAATCGTGGAGAGCCGTCAGGGGATACACGACCGTATACACGACCGTGTACTTTCTGTACGTTTCTGTGCACATATACACGACCGTGTACTTTGGCCGTGTACTTTCTGTACGTTTCTGTGCACATATACACGACCGTGTACTTTGGTCGTGTACTGTTCTGTGCACTTTCCGACCACATACACGATTGATATCAATAACATCATTCTCAATATTAAATATCATATCTAACAACTTAAAAACTCAAAATTTAAATTAAAAAAGAAAAAAGAAAACAAAAAATCTAAGTTCAAATGTAAAATTCAACACCAACTCATTGATGAATAGGTATTTTTTTGTGTTCTTAATCCAATCCATAAACTTTTGTTAGTTGATTTGTGATTAGAAACATATAAAAGAGGTCATTTTACTCAGCTCTTTAATATTAGTTGATTTTATTTTTTGCTTCATTGGAGTGATTTAATGTATTATTAGCACAGGACAAGATTAAGGAATCATTAGATAACATAAGAAAAAAACATACAAACATGATATTTATTTATTTATTTCCCAACAGCTGAGCTGGTAAGATTGAAAGATCTCGTCTCCATGAAGTCTCTCATGTCCCGTTGACCGAGTCTTAAGACTCAAGGGGAAGAAGCATCCATATCATATCCATGGAGGCTTCGTATTTCACACGTAAGAGGACGACCGGCCGTTGACTCAGTATGAATGGTACGTCTGTCCACACATGACGTGAGCCACGTTACCACAAAACCACATACCAGGAATGCCAGATTTCCTCCCATTCAGCTGTTTTACTAGATTTCAAGGTATTTTACTAGATTTTTAAGTTTCTTTTTGCAAATTTTACGAAAACTACATTATTGGATATAGATCTTGAGAATTGGATAACATTATTTGAAATTAAAAGCAAATGGTGCAATTAAACATTAAAAACTTTTATCATTTCTTTATATGAGAACATAATTGTCAAGTGAAAAGTTATTTTAATAAAATATAAATATATAAAAAATATAAAAAAAAGTCCAGAAGAAAATGAATAGGATTTTAAATAAGAACTACAACGAACCGTTCTAAAAGAGTTCTACTTAGATCCCAACACGAATTTAAGACGGTTTAGTTTAACTCCATCGATCATTAAATGATTCCGGATGTGAAAGGAGGCTATGAATCGTATTTAATGGAACCGCGCTTTAGCTTTAACCCATATGCATATTATTGGGGAAGACGTCTCCTTCGTAGGAAGCCTTTCCCATCAACTTGAGTGGATCAGTGAATGCTAGTGCGCCGTCATGCTCATCATACAGGTAAAGATACAAAAACAGGCGACCACGAGGGAAGGGCATGCAAGGTGGTCTAATCTCTAATAATAATAGTAATAATAATAATAATAATAGTGATGATAATGATAATAATAATCTAATCTCTTTACTTTACTTCTATCTTTACTATTGACTTACAAAATGACCCGGTCTTCACGGGCAACGGGCTCCACCCCTAACAAATAAAAAAGAATAATAATAATCATGGTACACATGATTTAATTGATATCTGTACTTTATTAATTGCTAAGTGAAATGAATAAAAACCCCAAAAAATAGCAATACTCTTATAAACTTTTAAAATAATAAAAAAATGCTATTTACAAGTACGTAAAATGTGATTTGGTTCAACTTGGTTCTTATTCCTTTTAACTCCTCTTGAATTGTACCTCTTTATATATACATATATATATATATGATTGGGAAAAATCAAATCAAATCAAATTGCTTTTAAAGAGTTTCGTTCGGTTTAGTTTTGTTATAAACCTTGTTTATTTTCACAATTATTATTTTTTATTTCCACCATCTCTTTTATTGATATTTTCAATGTATTCTATCTTCAATTTTTTCAACATTTAAATTGAATTTCCACTCTTTAATGAAGTATTTTTCACCCATTCCATATATGACTTTTTATTAAGATATATGTGAATGTTAGAATTAATAAAATTAAAATAATTTAGATTTAACGATAATAAAGTAGAATAAATTAATTAAGACAAAGTTATAAATTCTTATTAAGCAATGCGGTTTTGCATTTAATGAGGTAGCAAATTGCATGGCAAAATAATCTTAATGAATACCCTTAATGCCTTATTAGAGCCATGGTTGAGCTAATTGATGACTAGCTAAAAACGTAAATGCTAATCATTCGTATTTTAACTTCAAACATAGAGAATCCTAGTTGTTGTTGTCCCTCTAAAAAATTATGTAGGTTTATGAAAATAACTAAAAGTAATTAAAAAACTTATCAAGTGTAGACAAAAAACCTAAATTGTAATCAATTTTTTCTCTTATTCAATTTGATTCAATCTAAGACAAGTAAGTACTATAATTGTGTTTAAAATCACGACTTTGGTTAGAATTTTATTTTGGATTTGAAGTGTTATAAAGATCGGTGATTATTGAAATGGAAGAGGGTTGAATGGGAAAGGAAATAGAGGAATTTGTGAATTTCCAAGGTGTCAAATCTAATTCAAAAATTTTATATTGTTTCCCTAATTCGATTCATATTAGATCCTATGCACATTCAATGTAAATTCTCGACTAGAATTAGGAATTTTATTATTTATTTGAAGTTGCCACCTAACTGGAATTTGGAAAAATTATTAAATTAGAATTAATTAAGCGGATTAATTCTAATAGAGACAACTAGTTGACGAAATCTCCATTTTTTTTTAAAAAAAAAAGAAAAAAGAAAAACCAGAGATTCTCGACTCGGGAGTGTCAAGTCTAATTTTTGAATTTTCACATTCCTAATTCGATCTAGACTAGACCCTATGCTCATCTAATATAGATCATCGACTTGAGTTAGGAACTTTGTTTAATTTTGGAGTCGCCACCCAACTGTTGTTGGGAAAGATTGAATTAAGACTAAAGGAGCGGATTAGTCTTAATTTGGACCACTAGTCGTCGTGATTTTCTCTTCTCGTTTTTATGAAAAGAGGAAAAGGGAAAACCAGAGTTTCTAAGTGCGGAGGCTAACCTATTAAAACCTTACGGTTACCACCTAATCTCCTAAAGTTATCTCTATTTAGAAATGTCTTTTATTTTGTTTCTGTTGCTTTTTATTATGTTCTTGAATGAATTATTGGAAAAATGATTTTTTATTTCATTTTATGGGTTGACCCGAATGGGTGCCTACGTACCTACTATTTAGGATCAAACAAGCCGTAGTTCGCTTTTCCTGAAAACTTTAAGTGGGTTTGTGAATTTTAATTTTGAAATCTCTTTTGATTTATGTTTTTATCATTTTTTGGGATTTTTCTAAAAATCTAAACCTAAGCTTAATTTGATTTTTGAAAATGATATTTTTAAGGAAAATATCAATTTTGGATATATTTGAGAAAATGCTTTTTCTAAGTGATAAAACTTATTTTTTTTCTATTTTTCAACTTATTTATACTATTATAATTTTTTATTGATTTTTTAGGATTTTTATAATTTTTTATTAGTTTTTATTAATTTTTCATAATTTTTATTTTATTAAAAAAAATTTCCCTCCTAGATTCTTATCTATCCTATTTTAAAATCTAAATTTTATTATCATTTTTCTAATATTTTTATAATTTTCTTTATAAATTTTCTACATTTTATTATTTATTATTTTGATTATATTTTTGTTTTTTATATTATTAAATCCTAAAAAAAATCTAATTTCTAACATTGAAATATAAATAACACATAAGTAAGTAAATAAATAAATAAATAACAAATTAATAAATCAATTCGGAATAAAATAACCCAAATAAATAAAAATATTATAAAAAATCAGAAAATCCGACTTACCTGGATCCGGGTCGGTGCGCGGGTTGGGTCGGATCGGATCGGTTGGACACGGCGGGGGGGAGTGCTCGTTGACGGCGTTCCGGCGGCCTTTTGCAGCGGTTGAGGTGTCGAATCCTAGGTTATCGAGGGTGAGGAATCTAATGGTGGCGGTGGTTTGCTCCAGAAACGCCTCCTAGTGGTTGCTCAACTCCTAATCGGCGGTCGTGGCTTCGAAACACTCCGGTGGACTTTGATTCTCTCCTTTCTCTCGCTTTTGATCTGTGATCTGGCTTCCTCACTTCATCCTCTATTTATAGGCTCTCGAAATCGAGCTGGATAAGCTCGGATTTCCACCGATCGAGGCAAATCGGATTTGCGGTTAAATGAACCAACTCCGATTCGTGTAAATCCGTCGATTTGTTGAGATTTGATTCCAATTGGATGATGTTTATCTCAATTCTGTTGAAGATCTGTTGGATTTGTGCAAAAAATCGAATCGAAACGGCCAAAATTCGAATTTTTCTCTTCGCCAACGATCTTGGACCGAGGTTGAAGACGATCACAGCGCTCGGCGCATGCATTCGCTCCAGCCAATCAGATGCTACCATGTGTCCCGGGTAAATGAAAAATTTGCAAAATGCGGAATCTACTCCCCCCGTGTTTCGAACCCTGACTTCGCACCCGCGCGCACCCGCCTAACCATGGCTCGAACCAGCTGAGCTAGCCCATTTTCCTGATTTTGTTTATTTCGCAAATTGCATATATGCAATGCGATTTTTTTATTTTTTTGAATTTTTTGGAATTTCAAAAATTTGTAAAAATTACCTATTCGTTATTATTGCCATTTTTGAAATAATTTTTCAAAATTGATGTGTTTTCTTATTTATTTTTTGGAATATTTTTATTATTTTTGCTAAATTAGAGAAAATTTGGAAAAAAATTGGGAAAAAATTTGGGAAAATTTATTATTATTGATTCTTAGGGCAAAAATGGGGTGTTTATAGGGAGCAGTCATATTAAAACTCTAAAGTTACCACCTTATCCTTCTAAAATCCGAATTATGTATTTATGTTATGATACCATTTTTTAGCATAAGAAGAAAATATTAAAAAATGATACAACTATGATACTAATAATGATTTAAAAATATATTTTTTATTTTTTTAGAATTGCCCCATAAGGGTGCTTACGTACTTGCTATTCGGGATCAAATAGGTCATAGTTTGCTTTTATAAAACTTTAGTGGATTAGTTAATTTAATCACAAAAATATGTCAAGTTTACGTTTATTACCATTTAAATTTATTTAAAGAAATTTCTAAGCGTAAGCTTTATTTCTTAATTTTGAAAAAAAAAATAAAACCTCTAATTTTGAAAAACGTCAATTATTTTCATTCATTTATGAAAAGAAGTTTTCTAAGTGATAAAATATTTATTATTTTTATTAGTTTTTTATTAATTTTTATCAATTAATTTTTTATTTGTACTTTAGTATTAAAAACTAATAATAATAAATAAATGAAGAAACCCAACTAACCTGGATGTGGGTCGCAATTCGATCGGGTAAGGTCAAGTTTGTGGGTTGAATCAAATCATGGCAACTAAAGGTCTTTGTCGAAGCGTTCCGGTGGCGGTTGGTGGCAATTAATAGGGGGTTCTAAAGCTTTCAAGGGTGAGGAATCTAATAGTGGTATTGGTTTTGTCAAAAACCATCCTAGGTGGCGGTTCGAGTGACTACGGTGAGATCTAGAGAGAGAGAGCTCTGGCGAGTTCTTTTCATATGGGAATTAGGCCTGCAATTCTTGGAAATCTCCTTAAATCGGGTATTTCGCTAATTGATCTGCTAACGATTGCCCTTTCATCGAATTTTGACTTACGTATATGACATCAAATTCTAATAGGAGTATTTGCTATTTGGAGATTCTTCCTAACAAAACAAGCTTGTCTATTAAGTATTTCAAATGATCGTGTTTCATTAGTAACTCAATGGAATAGTAGAGACTGTATTGCCTCAAACGATGCATGACCTAAACCAATGCGCAGCAGGTCCTTTTTATTTTGAAATACTTTTGTTCCCCTTCTGTGAATTTTTTACTCAGGTAGTATATGGCCTGTTCCCTTCCTTTTTCGTCCTTTTACCCCAGCATATACCCTATAGATGCAGGGAATATCGTGAGATACAAAAATAAGGGTTTTCCTTATTTTAGGACTACTAAAATCAGGGGATTCATAAGGTAATCCTTGATCTTTTTGAATAGCTCTTTGCATTCATCATCCCATTATAATGTGGCGTTCTTTCTTAGTAGACAAAATAGCGAACGACACTTATCCGTGAGTTGTGAGATGAATCGGGCTATGTAATTCAACCTTCTTAATAGACCTCTTGCCTCCTTGATGGTATGTAGAGATGACATTTCCAATATGGCCTTTACTTTATCAGGGTTGTCGAGTCTAATTTTTGATTTCCCATTCCTAATCCGATCTATACTAGACCCTATGCTCATCTAATGTAGATCCTCGACTTGAGTTAGGAATTTCGTTTTGTTTTGGAGTCGCTACCCAACTGTTGTTGGGAAAATTTGAATTAAGACTAATTGAGTAGATTAGTCCTAATTTGGACCACTAGTCAATGTGATTTCCTCTTCTCGTTTTTGTGAAAAGAGGAAAGGGGAAAACCAGAGTTTCTAAGTTCGGAGGCTAACCTATTAAAACCCTAAGGTTACCACCTAATCTCCTAAAATCTACTCTATCTAGAAATGTCCTTTATTTTATTTTTTTGTTATCTTTATTGTATTTTTGAGTGAATTATTCTAGGAAAATGATTTTTATTCTTTTTTAGGGTTGTCCCAAATGGGTGCCTACGTACCTGCTATTCAGGATCAAACGTGCCGTAGTTCGCTTTCCTGAAAAAAAAAAAACTTTAGTGTGTTTGTGGATTTTAATTATGAAATCTCTTTTTATTTATGTTTTTACATTTTGGGATTTTTCTAAAAAATCTAAGCCTAAGCTTAATAATTCGATTTTTGAAAATAATAATTTTAAGGAAAAAACACCAATTTTGGATTTATTGAGAAAATGATTTTCCTAAGTGATAAAATTTCATTTTTCTATTTTTCAACTCATTTCCACTATTATGAATTTTTATTGATTTTTTATTAATTTTTAATAGTTTTTATTAATTTTTATTTTTTATTGGAAAAATTTTCTCCTAGATTTTTATCTATCCTATTTTAAAATCTAAATTTTTACTATTATTTTTCTAATATTTTTATTATTTCCTTTATGAATTTTCTACATTATTATTATTTATTTTTATAATTATTATTTTTTTATTTTTTATCATTAGATCCTAAAAAAAATATAATTTTCTAACATTTTTCTATTTATTGAATGATAAATAACAAATAAGTAAATAAATTAATTCGAAATAAATAAAATAACTACAAAAAATCGAAAAATCCGACTTACCTGGATCCGGGTCGATGCGTGAGTCGGGTCGGGTCGATCGGATGCGGCGATTGGGACTGCTCGTCGGCGGCGTTCCGACAGCCCTTTTCGTCGAATGAGGGGTGTTTTTGAAGCTTCCAAGGATGACGAACCTAAAACCGGTGGTGGTTGCGGTCGAAAACCTTCCCAAGCGGCGTTTCAAGGCGGTGTTGATCGGCGGTCGTGCTCGAAAACTCCGGTGAAGCTCTAATCTCACTTATTTTCTCTCTTTTCTCACTTTGATCTGTGATCTAGCTTCTCCACTTCATCCTCTATTTATAGGCGTTCAAGATCGAGCTGGATAAGCTCGGATTTCCACCGATTGAAGCAAATTGGATTTGCGGTTAAAAAACCCATCTCCGATTTGTGTAAATCCATCGATTTGTTGCGATTTGATTCCAATTGAATGATGTTTATCTTATTTCTGTTGAAAATCTGTTGGATTTGTGCAAAAAATCGAATCAAAACGGGCGAAATTCAGATTTTTTCTCCTCGCCGGCGATCTCGGACAAAGGTTGAAGATGATCACGGGCCCGACGCGTGCGTTCGCTCTAGCCAATCGGATGTTGACACGTGTCCCAGGCAGAGTAAACTTTCGCAAAACGCGGATTCTGCTTCCCCCGCGTTGCGAACCCCTGACCTCACACCCCCCGCGCGCGCCTGACCCTGGTCCGGACCAGCTGAGCTAGCCCACTTTTGTGATTTTATTTATTTCGCAATTTGCATATATGCAATGCGATTTTTTTTTATTTTTTTTATTTTTTGAAATTTAAAAAATTTGTAAAAATTATTTAATCTTTTTTATTTCCATTTCTGAAATTATTTTCCAAAATTGATGTATTTTTCCTATTTACTTTATTTTTTGAATGTTTTTCCTATTTTTTCTAAATTATAGAAAAAATTGGAAATTAATTGTGGTTGATCATTAGGGCAAAAATGGGGTGTTTACAAGAGTCAATTTTAATACTTTCTCAGCTTACAATAAACCCTAACAGCTTACCAAATGTGACCCCAAAAATACATTTCTTTAGGTTTAATTTTAGCTAAAACTTTCTCAATCATCTGAATAATTTCCTTAAGATAACCACATGGTTTTCTTCTTTTTTAGATTTAGCTAACACGTTGTCAACGTATATCTCGACTTCTCTAAGCATCATGTCATGAAGTTCGCGAACATTGCTTTAGCATTCTTCAAACGAAAAGGCATGACTTTATAGTAGAAAGTACCCTAGGTTGTGATAAAGGTTATCTTGATTTTATCTTCTTCCACCATTTTTATCTGATTATATCTTAAGAAACTATCCATAAATGAGAAGAGATGGTTTCTTGCAGTATTATCTACCGAGACATCTATGTGAGCTGGAGGGAAGTTATCTTTAGGCGTAGCTTGATTCAAATCCTGCAAGTCTACGCATACTCGTACTTTTCCATTCTTTTTTAGAATAGGGACTATGTTTGCTACCCATTCTAGATAGTATGATATCTTGATGAACCCAAACTTCCAATAGTTTCTTGACCTCCCTTTAATTTTTAATAAGATGTCAGGCCTAAATTTTCCAATTTTGTTTTTTAGGTTTGGTATCTTCTCTTGTGGGTAGCTTGTGAACCACTATCGACGGATCAGGTCCTGGTATGTTGCTATATGACTAGGTGAACACATCTGCATATTCAATCAATAGCTCGGTTATCTCATGCTTTTGCTCGTCACTTATATTAGTTCCAATTTTAAGGTTTTTGGGCTCTTCTTCGGTTGCTAGGTTAACTATCTCCATTTGCTTGTTGTAAACATCCCATTTTTGCCCTAAGAAAAATAATAATCAATAATAATCAATTTTCAATTTTTTCAAAATTTTTCCCAATTTGGCGAAAATAGGAAAAATATTCAAAAAAATAAAAAAAAAATAGGAAAACACATCAATTTTGAAAAATGATTTCAGAAATGGCAATAAATAAGGAATAAATAATTTTTACAAATTTTTGAAATTTCAAAACATACAAAAAAATAAAAAAATCGCAATTGCATATATGCAATTTGCGAAATAAACAAAACAGGAAAATGGGCTAGCTCAGCTGGTCCGAGCGTGGTCAGGCGGGTGCGTGCGGTGGGAGGTCAGGGGTTTGAAACGCGGGGGAAGTAGTTTCCGCGTTTTGCAAATTTTTCATTTACCCAGGACACGTAGCAGCATCTGATTGCGGAGAGAACGCACGCGCGGGCGCGTGATCGTCTTCAACCTCGGTCCGAGATCCGACGAAGGGAAAAATTTCGAATTTTCGGCCGTTTCGATTCGATTTTTTGCACAAATCCAACAGATCTTCAACAGAATTGAGATAAACATCATCCAACTGGAATCAAATTCAACAAATCAAAGGATTTACACGAATCGGAGTTGGTTCATTTAATCGCAAATCCGATTTGCTTCGATCGGGGGGAAAAATCCGAGCTTATCCAGCTCGATTTCGAAAGCCTATAATAGAGGATGAAGTGGAGAAGCAAAAACACAGATCACAAGCGAGAGAAAGTGAGAGAAAAGAGTGAATCGAAGACCACCGGAGGAAAATCGAAGCCGCGACCGTTGATCAGGAGTTGAGCAACCACCAGGAGGCGTTTCTAGAGCAAACCACTGCCACCATTGGATTCCTCACCCTCGATAACTAGGATTCGACACCTCACCTGCTGCAAAAGGCTGCCGGAACGCCGTTAACGAACACTCCTTGCCGCCGTGTTCGACCGATCCGACCCGACCCGCGTACCGACCGGATCCAGGTAAGTCGGATTTTCCAGATTTTTTTTATTTTTTTTTTTATTTTTATTTTGTTTATTTATTTCGGTTATTTTTATTTGATTTATTATTTTGTTATTTAATTATTTATTAATTTTGTTTGTTAGTTATTATTTTTTTACTTATGTATTAGTTTTTTTTTAATAAATAGAAAAAATGCTAGAAATTAGATTTTTTGGGATTTATGATAAAAAAATAAAAATAGAAAAAAAAAATATAATCAAAATAATAAATAAAAAAATGTAGAAAATATTATAAAAAAAATGATAATAAGACTTTAGATTATAAATAGGATAGATAAGGATTTAGGAGGAAAATTTTAGTAAAAAAAAAT